>PVKM010043455.1:0-12515 GCA_004027735.1 Carollia perspicillata | reverse complement strand
GATGGTCAGACTTAAGTTTACTCCCGGACTTCTGTTTCTATTTGTGATCCTTTATTGTACTTGTTATCACTAATATCTCTGTACTGGCTCAGGAGGAGCTGCCCTGGCCTAAAGGAAGTTCATGCTTCCCTTGACTTTTTTATAGTATCCTTGAGACATAACTGGAATGTTGAAATAAAATTGCATTAAAAGTACAAAGTAATGAGAAGCCAAGACTGGGAGAAAATTTCTGTAGAAGATGCATCTGTGAAGGAACTGTTACCCAAAATATACAAAGAATTCTTAAAATTCAACAATAAGAAACAACCTGATTTTTTTTAAAAATGGGGTAAAGATCTTAACAGACACCTTACCAAAGAAGATATACACATGGCAAACAAGCCTAAAAAAAGATTGTCTATATCACATATCATTAGAGGTATGCAGATTAGAACAATGAGATGCCTATCAGAATGACCAAAGTCCAAAACACTGAAAACACCAAATGTTGGTGAAGATGTGGAGCAGGAGGAACTCCTATTTATTGCCATGGCAATACAGAATGACTTAGGAAGTTTCGTATTTTCGTAGAAAGCTATGCATGTTCTTACTGTCTAAGTCAACAAAGAATTAAAAATGCATGTCCACATAAAAGGCTGCATAGTGTGTGATCCCAGCTGTATGACACCGTGGAAAAGGGAAAACTACAGATACAGTAAAAAAGATGAGTGGTTGCTAGGAAACAGGAGAGGGATGAATAGACACAGCACACAGGGTTTTTAAAATATCCTGTGTGAAAATACTTTGTGTGATACTAAAATGATGGACGCATTTAATGCAAACATTTGTCAAACCCATAGAATTTGTGACACCAACAGTGAATTTTAATGGAAACTGTGGACTTTGAATGCATATGATGTATCAGTGGGTTCATCAGTTGTAAAAAAATATACCATTCTGACAGGTGTTAATCATGGTACAGGCTGGGTATATGTGGAGGCAGGGGTATATGGGAGATCTCTGACTTTCCTATTAATTTTGCTGTGAATCTAAAAGTACTCTAAAAACATAAAGTCTTTTTAAAAAGGGATACAGTTCTGACTTACGCTACAACATGGGTGAAGCTTGAAGACATTATGTTATCTCAAATAACCCAGACACAAAAGGACAAATATTTAATGATTTTACTGCCATGAAATACCTAGAGCAGTCAAAGTCATAAAGACAGAAAGTAAAGCAGTGGTTATGCGGGACTGGAGGGAGGAAGTATTGGGGAATCAGTGTTTAATGGGTACAGAGTTTCAGTGTGGAATGATAAAAAAGTTCTGGAGATATCATAAAAAATGTTAGTATACTTTATGCCACTGAACTGCACAATTAAAATTGGTTTAAAAGGTAAATTTTTTGTCTTATATACTTTACCATGATAAAAAACAAAATTAAAATATTTAAATGTTTACGAAAGTGTATTGGCAAATGAAAGAAGCAGGGTGAGGGTAATATGCAATCTGATCATGAGTTGGTTAACTATGGCCTGCCCATGAGCCAAACTAGCCATACCAGTTGATTTACTTATTGTCTATAATGTCTTTTATACCATAACAACAGAGTGGAATAGCTGTGAGACTGTCTGGCCTTCAATGCCTAAAATGTTTACTCTCTGACCTTTGTAGAGAAAGTGTGATGGGCATTGAACTAGATGGTCTGAAGTGGTC
Organism: Carollia perspicillata; assembly: GCA_004027735.1. NCBI lineage: Eukaryota > Metazoa > Chordata > Mammalia > Chiroptera > Phyllostomidae > Carollia > Carollia perspicillata. Next base: position 10,821 of record PVKM010043455.1, on the reverse strand, counting down.
ATCTTGGGATTCCCTACAAAACATCTTTCTGTTAAACTTCAAGCCTGACCTCCTGTCTCTGAATGGGAGCATATCTTCTGTAGACAAAATCTTCCAGAGTAATAAGCCCTTTGCTTCTCCTTCTAAAATCCAATTTCTATTCATTTAACTGTCGCTGATAACTATTACTTTTCCAGGCATTCTGCTAGATGCTCAGATACACTGCTAAAAAGATGGATGTCTTTCCTGCCTTCATGAAGTTGTAAATGTAAAGCAGTTTTTGTAGATAGTCGAAGGCAATCTGTCCCTAACAGCCCCTCATTGATCCTAAATCTATTTTATTGGGTAACATAGATCAAATATAGCAACTGTTCTACATGATAGAATATCTGCTCAGAAAATATTTTTCATGCTTCCTTAGAATCTTCTCTTTCCTCTTTATTTGTGATCAAGAAATGATAATAATTATGCAAGATAAGCCACAGATAAGTGTACTTCCGCTTCCTATCTCATTTTTGCATTATCTGAAAATGTTATCAAGACGGCACATCTAATTTGCTGGTATATTTGCCCAGACAGACAGAAAGCATTATCCTTGATAACAAATAAAGAACTCATAGTTTCAGAACTCGAGGAACATTTTTCCAATATAAATGTGGCATCTTCATTTACTTCACAGGGAATAAATTTATGACAGCTTCTAAAAGGAAGTGGACCTAAAGTAAAATTATTCAAATTTAAAATTAGTTATTTTTAAATTAAAAGTAAGTTTATTTAAACTGCTGTGTAGCATAAGCATTGAGTTAAATTCTTTCAGCTAAGTGATTTATCTAATCCCATAAACTATACTCTGGTTTCTCTTCAGAGCATACAAATCTTTCGCCTTTTACTAATCCCATAAACTCTACTTCAGTGAATATGGGTATTTTATGGATTTTTATGAGTTGCTCCTGCTTGTCATTTTCTCAGCCATAAAATAATAGTACTTTTGTAGAAAAAATTCATAATACAAATCAGGGACAAATTAATATGCATTTTAATTTCAGACATGTTATAAAGTGATATTTATAGAAAATTGTCATGGATTTTGTTTTTTTGTTGTTAAATATAAAAAAATATGTAACAGGAAAGTCTAGAAACTATCTTGTTGAAGTGTTGGATTCTAGATTTAGTGAGACTATGATGTGTCTAATAGTTCAAGGGTTACCAGCTGAAATCTGGATTGGTAAAAACTCAGGGTCAAGTAGAATTCCGACTGCAAAAGAACACACTAGGACCAGAGGAGAGAGGGGAGGGAATTTTAGGGAAAAGGGGGAAGAGTTTGCAGGAACAAGTATAAAGGAAACATGGACAATAACAAGGGGGGTAAAAACAGGAGGGAGGTGGGGAGGGCTGGTGGGTGAGCTGGGGTGAGGGTAAAAGGCAGAAAACTGTACTTGAACAACAATTAAAATGTTAAAAAAAAAACACTAGGGAACAGCTAGAAGGCACCCTCTATATAAATACATCTCCTGTTGTCTGTGGGGGCCTGTTGAGATATCTGGTTCTTGAGGGAGACATTTTCCAGGCTATAAATATTTTGATAATTGTAAATTTTGAGTTTTTGGTCTATGGTTCCAAGAGAAAACAAAAATTTGCTCAATAATTTAAATAAAACAAAACAATTTGTGTGAAGTCTCTTTAATATTTTCATCCTGTGACTTCTTCAAGAATTCTCAGCACCAATACATGTTCCATTTGGACCCCATATATCCAGACACAGAGGTTGTGGGGGGGCTTTACCCACAGAGCCCCCCCATCCACTAAGGATGAAAATAATGCTACCAAGACATGATCTGCTTGGGGAGAAAAAGTGGCCGATCTCTCAAAGGAGAAGGGCCAAGAGCTTTTTTCTCAATGGCTTTTTATTGGGTTCATTTTGCACAGAAATACAGGTAAAGCTCATTAATCATTGTCAGGCAGTAAGGGTCAAACAATAGATAGCAAAGAACTCTGAGGGTCTATTTTGAGTCAGGGTCAGATAGCTAAAGAGCTATAAAACTTTGAGGAACAAACTCACTTCTTGCTTGGACCATTAGTTAATTGAGAGCATTCTAAACAAAGGAGGTTTCACAGAATTTTACATATTCTTTCTTAGGCCTGATTGCCCAAGGGAACCCACCCTTTCCAGCACAGGCAGCAGCCACCAGCAGCATTGTCTCAGGCTTAAGGCAGCATCTCAGGCTTAAGTCAGGCAGAGGAAGTAAGTCAGCCAAGAGATTAGGAGACTTCTTGCAGACAGAATGAGGACTCAGGCTATGTCAGAATAGCTGGGGAGCGAGGGTCCATCACCCCCTCTTTGCTGCAGCCCCCCAAGTCCTTCCTTGAGGGCCTCCCAAGTGATCGTGTCTGGTTTAGGTTGCCCCCGCTCTGAGGGGTCTTACCTGTCATTGACTAACCGACCAAGCATTGGGGGTCACAGACAGATGAAGGAAAATGAGCAGAAGCAGCGCTCCTGCCAGGGAGATGAACTTTGTTTCCTTGGTGGCTCACAGTCCAGAGGTCACTCACTCAGCCTTAGCCACAGGGGTGGTTACAATTTCTGAAACCAGGCAGAGTGGTTCCCAACAAGAGGTAAACTTTTCCAGATTTGGAGACACGAGAATGACCTAGATTGCTTCCACATTTCGGTTATCAGTGCTTACCAGCTCGTCTGCACGATTTTACTGATGACCATGTTTCTCTTTTCATAATCTTTGACCATTCATTTAGTGAGTTTTACTGTTGATGATCCAGGAGAATTAACCAGAAATATGTAGCTTTAGACTTTAAATGCATTTATTTATTCATTTAGTTATTTTACAGTGAATATGCATTTTATAATAACTCTACTATTTAGGTAAATTTCAGAAATATATAGAATTATAAAAGCAGGAATTACATGTAATAATTTTCTTACCTCCTCACAAAAAATTAGAAAAATTAACATGGAGGAACAAATATAATAAAAATGTGAAAATTAAAAAGTGTTCATAATGGGATTGACATGCACTCAATTATGTTACCTAAAACATGTGATTTTCAGATATAATGACAATGCAATTCTTCATTCTCCCTTTTGGTTCTGGTGTCCAGAAAGCTCAGAGGCAAATTGTAGAGTTGAGTTAATTCTGCTATTCAGGTTACCTATATTCTTATCTTTTTCTTCTGTTTTATTTGCCAATTCTTTCTTTCACCATATTATCATGCTTCTTATTGTGTCTTTTTTCTAAGTTGCTTTAAGTCATTTTATAGAGAATAAGGTTTAGACAAATTTAGCCTTGGCAATACAATTTAGCGAGTGTCATCACAAGATTGTAATTTGGAGGCTTTATGCAAAACTAGTTAGGCTGTTTCTTTGAGAAATATCCCTAGCTACCTTTATACATTTTATCGAGACTGAAGTTCTCCCTTCAGACAAATAAAAATAGGAACTGATAGTACAAAGTACAGCTGCGAAGGATGATCTCAGAGAATTTATAAAATTTTCTCTGAAATAACGCAAATGCTGGCCCAACAGAAAGTACCAAAGCAAAATTTTATGACCCTGTTGGTTCCTTGTCTGATTTAATCACCTGGGAAAGGATCTATTCATCAGTAAGTGACCAGAAATGGGACAATGGTCAGTGAATGGTAGTAAAACAAAGGATAAGGTAATTACGTAATTCATTCCAACATTTTTTATAATACATCCCTCTTTTGCCTTTTAGACATAAACAATGACAATGTAATATCATGAACTCAATAAAAATAGCAGGATGGCAAGGTAGTTGTATGGCCTTTACAGTCAAAATGATAAGGGTTCAAATCTTGGTTCTGTCTCTTAATTGTCTTTTGATCCTGATAATTTTCAACCCTTAAATGTACGTTTTGTCACTGTAAAATAGAAACAGTAATATTACCTACCTTCACAAAATTGTAATGAGAATTAAATGACATGATAGACAGATGATAGACATCCCACTATCACAATTGTAAGTGGTCAATAATATTAGCAGCAATCATCATTGTTCATAAATATCAAAAGGCATGCCCTTTATTTGTTTATTTTAATAGAACCTAAGTATGTTATTTTGGGGTACAAATTGGAAGGAAAAAGTAAACAGTTCCACACGAATAGTGGCCGAGATGACTGCAGTTCAGCTCCACTGATCGAGGGACCACCGCGGTCACAGGCTGACTGTTGCGTGTGTGTTGTTCTCACCTGGACTCTCAGAGCAACTGGCTAAAACACTGCGCCTGAAATCAACAGACAGCAAGGCCACAGAAGGGGGACGCTTGCTTCTCCTCAGGTCAGATATCTGAGAAAAATCTAATGTCTTTAAAATCAAACAGTGTCTGCAAAAAATAATTCCGTAATTTACCAAACAATCTTTAAGAGGATATTTTTTCTTTTTATTTTGACATGCCCACTATTTTTCTATAGCCAACTAGAGGACCAGAATCTCATTTTTATTTCAAAGTTATGTGGTTCTTATATTTGTCCCATTTCATCATGATTTGATTCATGATCACCCAAATACCTTTTCCCGTTCTCCGGGGAGCCCCTTCTTTTCTCGGCATGCTCCCTCCTGCTGCCTCCTTATCAGCATCTCTGATCCCGTGAACATAAGGTTAGAAGCTAGAGTTTCCTTCTTATATGTCTAAAAGCAAATGTAATAATCTTCCTTGCTAGAGCTTCCTGGACAATATCCTTTCAGAAAGAAATGTTCTCGTTGGAGCTCACAGGTGAGCCGTTTCTGAACATTCCCTCGTCGACCCACTTCACCTTCAGTCATTATTCAACCTTGCCATTTGTCTTGCTAAGAAACACCTGTGGAGAGCTTGCGTAGGAAAGGTACAATGCAAACCTTAACATTATTCTTTCTAGAAAGATCACTAATTACAATCTCAGAGAAAATGAATATCCAGCAACCGGGAATAGAGAAAGAAAGAAAAGATTGGAAAGATTCATTGAGTGGAAAAAACACTCAGAAACATTCCTTCAAATTTTTCTGAAAAAGCTTTAAGTTCTTTGACACAATGCAATATGACTAAAGTGCAGAGTGGCTCAGCTATTTACAGAAAGCTATGACTCAGGTATGTTTTCCCAAGACTCAAATGGAGAGAAAAGTCTTTCTTGGTGCCATTAGTTAGCTCAGAGCTGTGTTTCATAATGAGGGGTGTTTGGGGTGTCCTATGTGCTGTGGAAAACAAACTTGGGGAGTCCAATTTAGCTGTGGTCCCAGGCCAGAGGCAACAGAGAGAATGACCTGTGGGAAAATATATATTTTATTGGAGGTCCAGAATCTAAGGAAAAGGTTATGTTATAGAACCTGCACTGATCTAAAGAAACTTCAGTCAAAAATCAACACTTTCTCTTTCTCATGGTTTCATATGAAAATAAGGGGAATTTGCCTTAAAGACAGCGAGACCCAAGGAAAGAAGTGCGGCAGGACCACAGAAGTGTAAGAAGAAGGGATAGAGTGGAAGGCATTGGTTTTCTTCTTTGAGGACCTTTGTTTATTTAGGCAACATGAAGTAGCCAATATTGAGAACAAATTAGGGTATGCTCAGCCTGGGTGCTGAGTTTGACCGGCAGAATATTGTCTTCAAAAGTAAAGTTTTAAATTGTACAATGTACAGTAACTTGAATTATAATAGTAATTTTATATTAGAGATTCTAGAATGCCTTACTCTGTTGACAGTTAAGCATCATGAACAGTTCATTAGTTATTCATATTGAAATATTTATTTCTAATTTCTTGAAAAGTCAGTCTTTGTAGTTAGAATACTCTCTCTGACCCCAACAATTTCCTTTTCAAAAATACGTTGATTACTTTAGCAAGGTAAAGTTCCGTTCTTGCTTTAGTACATTGTCAAAAAATTATCATAATTTCTATCAGATCATATTTTGCTATTCTAAATTCCCTTACCTAGTCAAAGAGAAAAATCTACCTTTTTTAAGTTGTCTTATGCTTAGCTTTTCCTGTTTTCTTATCAAGAAGTGTGTGCTTCTTTCTCTGCATCTGGTTCTCTGAGGATGCTCAGCTTTATATCTCTTGGTATAAACAATAATTAAATACCCCTTCCCCCTTCCACGTTTAGGCAGACATAATCTAATCTGTGTTATGTGACAAGACCAATTAGTCTCGCCCACTCGCCAGCCTTCCGTCCCTCCCCTCTCAGCTGCTACCCTCTTGGCACTCTGTCTCTCGTAGGCAGTAACGATGGGAACCAGATCTCCAAGCTGCATTCATTAGATGAGTGTGCAGGTCCAGATTGCATAAATGTGCTCACATCCTCAAGCAGAACTCAGACCCAACACTTCTTCTGTCTCCTTTCTCTCACTGTATTTCATGTTTGTCAGAGTATCTGACTACAAAACTTCCTCACGGGCCAGAAAGAAAGGAAGGCTATATCGACAAGATGAGGGCAAATAGAAGGCCCAGAACTGGGCTGGGCAAAATAAATGCAGAGAATGCCGTTCCTTCTTATGGATGTATTATCCTCTTCTAGCTTTTTACATGCAGCAACCTGCCTACTTCTGGCAGGTGCAGGTGAGTCCGTGCCCACAGGTTCCAGATGGTAGATGGGCCAGGCGTGCCATAGGTAATGCATGCTCCGAGCACTTGCACTGCCACCAGTCAGGTCATCTGAGGTCCTGACGGGGCCCTGAAGACAAGACATGGAAACTCGGGACAGCTGGTGGTGCACACTTCTGATTAGTCTATTCTCATGCAGCCAGATTGTGGTCACCACAGCTGGGGGCAGTGAGTGACAGGAATGCTCGACCCATTAGATTTTGAGGGACCAAAGAAAGAAAACACTTAAGATTGATTCATTTTGTTTCTGTTATCAGAAGTAGTTTTAGACTTTGAAAGTATCATTTGCAATATCTTAACTGCTAATGGAGGGGTGACCATTTGAAAAGGAGCTATTTGGGAGTTTGTAGCTTAAATTTCAAAATGGGTAACTGAAAGTACACTTTAATGATACCTAATGGAAAGGTCTGAAGTAACACTCTGGATCAATTGGTAAAATAAATGTTCTATTTTTTTTTTACTTTTAAAATTTCACTGTGTCCAGAAATAAAAACTGAGTTCCATTGTAAGTGTACCTACTAATACATGTTTGTTGGTGAATGAGATTGGTGACCTCCTGTTGTCTTAAAAGTGCAGATTCCCTTGAATTCATTGAAAGTTCTCTCACGAATGCATGGTTGTAAGAGTGAGACAGAAAGCGATTGAAGAAGGAACAGAAAAATAAAACCAATGTCAAAGCCTTAACCACAAATTCTCCTTTCCAGGAATTTGAGATAACATGATTACATATTGTGTGTCAGTTTGCCCCTCATGGCAAATTCCTGCCGAGTTCATTGTCATCTGCTGTTGAGCCATCCCCTGCAGGAGCACTAAGGTACTTAGTATGGGTTCTCAGCCCATGTCCTCATGGCTAAGGAGACCTTGGCAGTGACGCTATTGATTCCATGTTCTCACTGCCCCTAGACAGCAGACTTGAATCACTGGTGTGGTGCATTAGGTGGATGTTCCCATTACTATAGGCAGTAAAATAAAAAGATTCAGGGCAATCCTGTGGTTCATTGATTAAACAGAAGTGGCCTGAGAGCACAAACATGGATCCTCGGACACAGAGGCCATTCTCATGGAAACGTTTCAGAGAGCTGCCTCTTTTTCTAATACGCCTGGACAGTAAAAGCAAGAGTCAGAACCATTTTCTTCCTCTTCTCCTTCAGGTGGGTGTTAATGTCCTGTTGTTCAAATTTCAATTTAGTGGACCCTCAGTATTACCTGTGCGGCACCGTTTGCATGAGGCCCCAGCGTGGCAGCGATGAAAAATGGCAGTCTGCAGAGAGAGCTCTGCTGAAGCGCCTCAGCATCCCTGCCCCGACCCCCACAGCATTCCAGAAGCTGCTGAAGCCAGCTGGATCCTCCGCCTTCCCTGGACTTCCGGCCAGCCTCCATTCATATCTCTGCTGGTAGAAGATTTTTAGAAGTGGCACGAAAGTCTCATAGGCTTGTGGAATCTATAAAACTGTGTTAGAAAATATACCTGAGACATTATTAATCACCCAGTGCCTAGTAATCTTCTCACTCAGGTCAAACATGCAAAGCACATAAAGAAAAACAAAACTGTACACAGCCAGGGCTTTGCCCTCATGGGAGCTTCTGTAATTGGTGAATTGGGAAAACAATCCAAATTTATCATGTATTTGGGTTTCAGCGAAGAGATGACACATGTCTGGAGAGCTTAGAGGATTACATCGCCCATGTGCGGGTACAAAACTGAGAGTCTTTCTGGAAAGTAATCATCAATTTTTATCAAGGATCTTAAAAATGTTCACATCATTTGACCTATAATTCTAACTCTAATAAATAAATAAAAATAAACAATATAGGATATCAGAAGGAATTATATACTTCATATTATTTATGTTATCTATCATAACACTATTAAAATAATAAAATAGCATATTTTGCCCTGGCTGGTGTAGCTCAGTAGATTGAGCATGGGCCTGTGAAGCAAAGGGTTGCCGGTTCGACTCCCAGTCAGGGCACATGCCTGTGTTGCAGGCCAGGTCCCCAGTAGGGGACACATGAGAGGCAACCACACATTGATGTTTCTCTCTCATTCTTTCTCCTTCCCTTCCCCTCTCTCTAAAAATAAATAAATAAAATTTAAAAAAAATCTTCACTTCTTTAAAAAAATAAAATAAAATAGCATATTTTAATAAAAATACTAAAAACATCAAGATATTAAGTGTCAGGTATTAAGACAAGGGTTAGACTATAACTATCTAAATATGATTATTTCTGAACACATGTCTAGCCTGGATTTTGCATCAAACATATACAAATTATGAACTCAAACCATTAGATACTCTCATACAACATGGTTTTAAATGACCCCCATGTTTAGGATCTGGCTTTGGGTTAGGCAAAAGAAGAGCCTTAAGAGCAAAATCTAAGGAGGCACTTTTACTCCAGGGCCTGCGAGAGTGGTGTCCACCCTCACCGAGCCATGGGAGCGAGTGCTTCCTTAAACCGTGTGCCCAGATTACCTCTCTGGCCTCCCCCTAGTCCCAGTCCTGTACCTAGTATTCTGTACACTCCCCATAATACACATAATCAGTGCTCTATGGCTGGACAGCAGGGTGGTTTCGAATGTCTTGCTGTTACACAGAACCCTCTGGTCACCATGTAGATGCAACATTATAGATGTATTTGATTTTTTTCATTGGAATCAGTGTGAAGTGGTGGGATTTCTTGTGTTTCCTCCAGGCAGTTGATATGCCCCATGCTTATTCTTTTAATAGCATTTGAGAATTTTCATACATATTTTTTCTACCTGTTTTAGTCTTTGCGATAGGATGGACAAAAAAATCTGGTTGTTTCTATTTTCATTACTTAATGTTGGTAGTATTAAATATTTTACTACTTGATTTTCCATTGTATTTTTTTTTTGTGTGTGTGTATCACCTGTTTGCCTGTCAGCAGTTTTTTCATCAAAGATTTATAAGTTTCTCATAATTTAAAATTATATACTCTGCCTCTCAGATATGTGACACTTTGTTATCTCTATGTGTTTGGCATGTTTTGCTATGCTACATAAAGATAGTTAAATGGAGTAATAGTGAACACTTTTGAATATGTCCTTTGTCCCAGGAACTGTTAAATCTTTATACTTATTTACATATTTAATCCTCACAAGAAGTATGTTCAATTGTTGTAGTTATTTTACAGTGAATGAAACTGAGATGCGGAAAGACTAACAGGTAAAGTAACGCTCTCCAACCTGTGCAGCTCCTTAGGGGTGGGCCAGATTTCCTACTCAGGAAGCCGGGCTGTTGGTTCTAAGCTCTCAAATGCTGCCCTGCACCACCCCCTATGACAGAATGGACAGTAATAAAATCCATATCAAATCTATTGAACATTTATTTTTTACTGTCTATAACGCTATCTGTTTTTCTTATTTTAGGGTTTTCTCTATTTGAACATTAGATTAAAGTTAAATTATATAATAAGTGATACTTAAGATATCAGATATTGATGATACTTGATAAACTAATGTTTAAAAATATTTAATGCCTCCATCATATTACATTTATTCAAGAATGAATTAAAAGTGAAATTAGGTAATTCCCAAAATTAGGTAATTTGTCTGTTTAGAAAATCTTGTATTTTATTAACATTATCGTTTTATGAAATACAGTTTCTTGTAAACTTTTGTGACATCTTTACTTCTGTTATATACTTTTTTGATTTCTAACTTTCTATATATATCTTATTTTTTATCCAGGTTCTCCAGCTATTATTGCTTCCTTTAAATATTTCAAATAGTCCACTCTTGGATTTATACATCACTGGCTGAGCTCCTCTGACTTGCTTGGAAGATCATTATGTGTCGCTAAGTAAATCCTGGCTCCTTTTCACTCCGTGGCCTGCGCAGAGTTGCACCGGTAAGACGCAGAGCAATTACAAATCAGCATCGCAATTCAGAGCTTCAGTGTGTGTTCAAAGGCAATTCCCCAGAGGTCTCCTCAATTTCTGCTCATATTGTGAGCAGAGACATGGTGGCCTTTGTCCTGCATTTCTTTTCAAGGATATTATATTGCAAACAGCCTTGGAAGATAGAGATCCTCTGGAGTAGGGAGCAGATTTGTTTACTGCCTAGCATAATAAAGATAATTTCTCACTTTGGCACATAAGGCCAGGCAGCCTTGTGTGCAGTCCATTTTGAAAGATTTGGGTCCTGCCATGGGGTTCCTTAGCTGTGATGCAAATGCATTTAAAACTTGGGGTCAAGAGGAACTGATACAGCCCT
>PVKM010043454.1:0-12514 GCA_004027735.1 Carollia perspicillata | reverse complement strand
CACATCATGTATATGCCATGATTTTGTCAAATAAATCAGTTCTTCTCAAAACATGTTTCCTCCTCAATGCACACACTGCCAACTCCTAGACTTAACTCTCCTTAAGCTCACCCCTGGAGTACCCAGAGATACAAGTAGTGTCATCCACTTTCTATCATTCACATGATAGATTCATTTTCCCAAATTGCTCTGATAACACTCTCCTTGATCTGAATTCCCTATGGACTCTTCAATCCCTAAAAAATTACGTCCCAATTCCTTACCCTCACATCCAAAGCCCTCTGCAGTCCAGCCTGTGCCTACTTCCTCAGAGTTTTCATCACCTTCCGCCATTGCAGGGATGAGCTTCTTCCAGTTACCCACTGCTGCCCTGACTCCTCCCTCCCCACGTCGACTCCTCCCTCCCTCCCTACACATCTCAATCCCACTTGGACTTCCAGGCCAAGCCTCAATGTCATCTCTTCTAAGAAGCCATGAATAATTCCAAATGAAAGGTCTCTCTCTCGACCCTCTGACTGTGATAGCACTTTATCCGTATTTTACTTGAGACAGTTCTTTTCTGCGTTGTACTGGAATTATCCACGTGTGAATCTAATCTCCCTCATCAGACTACAAACTCTTTGAAGGTCAGAGCCACATCAGTCTGTATTCCTAACACCTTTGGAGTCTATCACAATGTCTTGGTCATAAATATTACATGAATTGATAAGGTTAGTGAGCAATGATGTAATCATTTTGAAATGTACTAATAGTGGGAATTTAGCAATTAATTCTAATATATTCAATTTGTTACAGGAAGTCAACTAATGAACAAGAACACCAATAGCCTTCCTTTGTTCTATGCCAAATGCACAATATTTGCAATTTATTTCGCCTTAAACTATTTTACTCAGTAGGTTATTGTTTACAATGGAAAAATACCTCTATGCTGAAGTTTTAATAAATATAATTATCAGTGATGATGATGATAATAATAGAAACAAGAAAAAAATAATCACCCCATTGGCTGACTGCCAGACAAATCGCCAAATCTGAGGGATGCAAATAAAGGCGGCAGAAGGTAACTTGAAATGCACTTGGTGACACATGAGGTAAATTAGGAACAGTCAGGACTCTACCCTGTTTTAATCACAGATCACGAGGTAAATGCGTGGATTTACATAATGAAATCTAGTGAACTACAGCAATTCCACCATGAACTACAAGCCACAATCTCACACCGCATAATCAGCTCCAGGACTAGAAAACCACTGTCTCTCCTTCAGAGTGGGGGCGCGTTAGTTCCTTCTGAAACAGGTCAGTGAATGACCATCTTGTTACACTTCTCAGAGTCCAAAGACAAGCTCTTTGGACTGAGGAACAGAATATAATGTCTATATAAGAAGGGTGGGGGTCTGGATGTAGTACCTGTGGCCAATCCACACTCTTTACTGTCTTTTCCTAAGTACAAAAGGCTGGGCTTAGGGATGAAAGGACAATGGCAGAAGCTGTTCTTACACTCACAGACATACTGCTCCCCATCGCCAGTCGGCCCTGGTCAAGTGACGGCTGCTGCTACCACCAAATCGTCAGCGCTGCTAAAACGAACCATACTCAACACTCTTATATTTGTAAGCCCTTACAAAACCATTTCGAGACAAATTAAATTCATGATGAGTAAAGATGAATCACAGGAAAGCTTTAGAGTTAAACGAAAATGATTCCACTAGAAAGGCCTTTTGGAGAGTGGGGCTAGAAGCAGAAAATTTTATTTTCTGATCTAGAGAATTAGGGACCCTCTAAGGACAAGGAGGTCTGAGGAAATGGAAAGGGTAGGTCACAGGGTATAATAAACTGGCAGAGCATGCATTTCGTCTGTCAGGATTTAACGGGTTAATATCAGTGAAGATGAATCATTTCTGTTTGAAGCACAAAACACATTGACACAAACAAAGGAGCTTGGAAACCTTATATTCTTCGGCTCTCTGAACAATCAAAGGCCTTGTCTAGTCAACATTTGGAGTAATTTTTCCCAGGGGAATTATTACAATTTGAGAGGGATGAAAGAGTAGCATTCTCGTGATACATTTTTGTTTTCTGAGACTAAACGCTTTGCGTCTGCAAGAGGCGGCATTTCGGATGTGCAAGAAGTGTGCCCAAGTGCAGAGACAGGGACTTTTCTCAACCATCTTCCAGCCCTGGGGAAGACTACAAGCAGTCGGGAGAGACAGTCCTTAGACAAGCTTTCAAAGTTTGTTTGAAAAGCATAGGTCAAGGACAGGAGACTTTTTCAGGAAACTAGGTTAAGTTTCAAGTCTTACACAATTTGAGTTATTCTGCTTGAGGTACGTGTAGCTCACAAAATGAAAGCTCAAGTGATTAACAGAAAATTTCAAACTCACGGACAAGAGGCATCGATGTTCCGGTACAGTACAGTGCTCTCCCTCAAGATCCTCGACTCAAACGGTTATTAAAAATCAGGTTTAGGATTCTTAGTATTTAAACTCTCCAGGCAACTGGAAAGAAAATGGGTTTTCAGAGCCAGAGTGGATGAAACCTACAAGCTATAAACCTGTGACTCGCTCTCGTTAGATTTGAGGTATGTTTTTCTTCTCAAATTTGTCCTTGTGATCTCTAAGTCTGCAGAACTGGGGAAAAAATTGTGAACAACTGGCACCAGAGGGACTGCAAAAACTACTTGCTGACAGTTGAAATCATGAAGCCGTTACCATGCTCCAGCGCTTTCATGGGAAACCAGAAGAGGATGAGGGAGTGGACCAAGGCGTTGATGCAGTGACCCCAGAAAACCTACGGGAAAACAAACCAGGGAGTCAGGAGCGGCCCACACTCTCGACCTCCGTGCAGCTCAACAAGCGCCTCATTGTGCACGGCACCAGGGCTGTGCTGCACGGCCCCAGAAGGAGCACATTCTTCTTGAAATAAAGCAAACAAACAAACAAAACGAACCAAAATGATTTCCTCGTTTTTTACGCACAAATGACTGGATGATCTCCAGATACCACCATTTAATACAAAGACCTAAATATATATTCACATGCACATAGACCAATATACAATCTATCCACATCTGAAAAATGAATTATGAGCTGTTTTCTTTAGAATCCTAAGAAAGACACCAAAATTTTACAAAGGCACCAGAATCATCCAAAAAAGGTTATTAGGTCCAATTTGTTAATAAGAGACTGAAACCGTGTGCTTTCTGAAAGCGGTAAAAACATTTAATATGTGAGTTCTTACCCAGCATTCTCACTCATTTGTTTTATTCCCTAAAATCCATCCCATTCAACTTTTTAATTTTTAGAATTTTGGTTAATATCATGCACACTTAAAAATTCTCTTTATCTTAACATTTGAAAGGTCAAACAAAAGAATGCAAAGTTTAGTTTCTCCTAAATTATGGTTTCATAAATACATTTCAATCCTGTTTTTAACCACTGAGATGATAGACCTGCTAAATCCAGACTGAATTTACTTAAAAATCTACAAATTGATCTGGGAACTGTCATATGTTTGATCTCAGCTAGTGGGGGGACAACAGAAAATAATGAAAAATTATAAGACAAAGGGATTTTCCCATTTTAAATGTTTACTTTCTCTCTGACTTCTGTACCCCCTCCCCCACCCCCCCGATCTTCAAATACGTCTCGGGCTTTCTTAGCTCGACTGCCTTTGATGGGTCTATTCTCCACTTATTTTGTACCCTACACGGACTTTGAATTCAAACTCTGTAAAAAACATATTTGATTCATGTAAATAATACAGAATACATAGGCCATTGATAGATATTTCCAATGGATAGAATCAAAGTCAACAAGGACTGATATAATTAATCATCCAAGTCTTCTGTGTATGGAACATACCAGAACCAACAGAATCCCTTTCACTTTTTTTTTCTGGTCTCGGACATGCTCCCAAATAAGGTAGCTCTGAAGCAATGCTATTGGTAACACCTGGCTTCAAATGAAGTCTTCAGGCATTGTTCTTTTACCGAGGACTTCACACTTCTTCCTCACTAAGCCCCACTGGTGGCCTAAGCAAATCATGTATCTATACAACCAGCATCCAGTATTGTAACTGACCTTGGCAACGGACCTCTGTTTAAACTTCCCAATCCTCTCCTGCATGAAAACCTGGTAGAAACATGGCGACACAGGCGCGTTCACTTCTTTGCCTCTCCCGCCAAGCCAGGCACATTCTTCCCTCCTGGCCAGGGGCAGCGACTGTTCTGCCGCTCTTAACCATGACTGGCAGGTGGGCCGAGACCCCCTCTGCCGTCACAACTGCCAGTCTCTCTAACACCTAACCCAGCGTCTGCTTGACTCTTGTCCAGATCGCCTATACCTTTTTTGTCTAGATGCATTTCCTTTTCTGATTCTCCAGACTGGAAAATAATACCCATGACAGACTTAATTTCTGTGTTCACATCTGGCCAATTTTATTCACTAGCTAAGGTAACATTTTCCTTTAAATGAAAAAGCAAACAATGGCAGCAAGAGGGTCATTAGGCATCTCCAGCCAGCCTCAGTGCAGGGCTTTATGGACGGCTAAAGGAGGTGTCTGACGGCTCATCCTGAAGGACCTGGAGCCATGGGTGCTGCTGGCCACACCAGTGTCGGGAGCACACACAGAGAAGGAAGGAATCGACGGGGAAGAACTGACAAAAGGACCAGGTGCAACATGGCAACTTCCTTTCCGATGCGGCACCTCAAATTCACTGGACTTGCGCTATTGGGAGAAGGCCCTTGGCCTTACCCTATTTAAATACTTTCTTTAAACCTTCAGCCATCTATCTCACAGGCAGATAACGAAAGCGGCAAGACGAAAAGTCATCGCCTTTTTCAGGTGACAACTCTGCCATAACGTTCTGTTTACCTTCGTGTTGAAGCCTTCAGCGTTCTGGGTGATTTTGTAGAGCTGTGGAAACCTGAGCATGCTTTCCTGAGTGCAAGACCTCTCAAAGATTCCCAGAGTGAAGGGCGGCAATGCGGTGAAAATCTGTGTGGAGAACAGCGAGCCATTAACAGAGGCCTTTCCGACTCACACGGCTCGAAAGGTTCAGGTCTATGGAATGATGACTTCACTCTCAGTCAAGCCCAGACCTGAGTGCCAGTGATTCACGACTCCCCAGACACCCTCCAAACAAGGAAAATAAATGAAAGAGCATTTTTAACTGTTACTTCATCAGCATGAAATGAATACGTGAGATACTCAAAACAACAATACATTTGATTAGCCAAGCAATATCGTTAAGTGAACAGCTACCTTTCTTGGTGAAATGAGGGGTGACTGAGAATCACGCCCTCCTGAGCTTTGTGAAGTGCTGCTGTGCTTTCTGCTTGTGCCGGCAGAAGCAGTTTTACAACTTCCCATCCTGATTTTATGCTCCAATTTCAGGAAGCACAATGTACTTCATTTATTCATGTGACAGACGTTTATTGGGGATGAATTATGGGCCAGATAGGGTGATAAGCCCCAGGAATACAGAGATGTAAAAACAGAAGAAAAAAGAAGGAAAAGAAGCAGGTCCCTGACCTCCAGGAACTCCATCTACTGCAGAGGTGGAGACAGGGCAGCTGGCAACAGGCAAATAAATAAACATATAAAACACAGTGCTCTGTAAAATTACTCCTGGGGACGACTGGGGAAGGAGGAGGGAGAGTCAAGAAAGAACTGTTGGCCCAAAGAGCATGTGAACTGTGAGGCACTGTACCTGTGGGATTTGGCAGGATAAGGGACGTGGGTAAGAGGGGGGCGGAAGGAAGCATTCTCATAAGATGACACCCCACAAAGCTTCGAGGCACGAATGCACATGGCACATTTGGGGGAGATGACTAGGACACCCAGGATGGTGGCTGGCTGGGGACTCAGTGCAAGACAAGGCTTGGATGGTGACAGAACAATCTCCTGTGCCAATAAGTTCCTGGGCAGGTAGTGCTTTCTAAGACTTTTACCTGTATGCTCTAGAGGGGAGCAAAGTGCTCACGTCTGTGTTTCAGAGGGAGAAAGCCAGATGCTGAAGCAGAGGCTTGGAATAAACACATCATTTCCGGCCAGGAGGTATGGCGGCCCAGTGGACCATTCTCCTCTGTGGATCTGGGCAAATGGGTCACAGAGACTGGCTGGGTCACTCACTTCTTAGCATCAACATCAAGCAAATCCATACCCACAGACCCAGCAAATTCTCCAGCCCATGGGAACTGGATGCTATCTCTAAGGGACCTCTGAATGCACGCCAGTTACGGGGAGCCTGGGAAACAAGCTTCTCCCCAGTCTGTTGGGAGCAAGCCATGGGCAAATGGGGTGGAGGAAGGCCGACACAACTCACAGGCGCCCTCCCTCCCCCGGGAGCAGAAACAGAAGCAGCCCTGGGATTTCAGTGCTCTACAGATTTCCAGGAGAAAAAGATCAAGAGCAGTTGCCCTCATTCCCCTCACAATAACAGAATGATCTGTTTAATGGCTAGATGAAGGCACTGGGAACAAACATCTCAGAGGCCCTGCACACTCTGAGTACATAAACTCACCCTCACTGTGGGGCATACTCGTCTGCTGTTAACGCTGCCGTCTTGTATTTTCTTTTCCCTTTTCACCTGCCTGTCTCCTTCTACCCACTCCAAGTCCTCCCCCACCCTTCACCACAAGGCTACCAACCTAGGGGGCCTTCTGGCATTTTTCACCCTGCTTACTGCATACCTCACACACATATATACTGTTGAGGGAACATTATTTGTTTTACAGAAATAAGACACTACACACATTTTTCTTTATAACATTTTTCTCACTAAATAATACATCATGGGAAGCCCTCTGAGTCCCCTGGGTCTGATGCTAATGCAGCGTTTCCCTGCTCACGTAATAATTCATAGCATGGATGCACCATAATTTTTCAGCCCTGCATTCATTTTTGTTTCCAGGTCTTTGTTCTCACAAGCATTATGTACAAACATCTATAATATAGCATACCGTTTATACTTTGTCTTTTATTTCTACGGAATGGATTCCCAGAAGCGGGGGTTGCTTGGTAAGAAGATACGAGTATTTTTAATTTTATAAGATTCTGCTTGGGTGCCTTTTAAAAAGGTTCCAATCAGTTACATGTTTTTTCTTCCCAAAGGACAACGGTATTCTTTTCCCTGCTTCCTATCATCAATGGGTGTTATATTATATTTCATATTCTCTAGTTTAAAAAGCTAAAGATATTAACTTAAAAAAATTTACATTTCCCCAACTACCAGTAATTGTGAACATGTTTCCATATATTTGGGGACCATTTAGATTTGGAATCCTGTGAAATGTCTAGTCAAGTCTTTTGTACATTTTTACATTCGTGTTTTATCACCTTTTCTAGGAGTTCTTTGAATATAATAGATGTCAACTCTGTCTTTATGTTATATAAAATTTTAACTAAATGTATTCTCTGCCTAGTTGCTTTCTTTATGGCTTCTTTTGCCACATCAAAGCTTTTAGTTTTCATATGGTCAAGAATAGCTTCAGAGTGTCTGATTGTGTTATGGAAGTTTTCAGGAATTTTTTCAGAATTCTTACAGTTACATTTTTCACATTTAAGTCTTAATATATCTGGAATTTATTTACTACGTGGTTTAAGATTGGAGCCCAATTTTCTTTTACTTTTCTGAATAAAGAACTAGTTGTGAGAATACAACTAATTAATCTAAACTTCCCCACTAAACTGAAATACCAACTTATACACATTTATGAAACCCTTACATATTATAGACCTAGGATCTGGACCTGGGACCTTGTTCTAGATTCTCTGGCTCATTTGTTAATTCTATGCTAAAATCACATGGATTTGTTTACGGTGGCTTTACAGTATAGTTTAATGTTTAGCAAAGATAAGTCTACCTTTGTGATTGCCCTTTTTGGATATGCTTTGCACATTTATTCTCAGGTAGCTGTTGATCCCACTCATACCGTAATATCATTTTATGCAAGTCCCCCTCTTTTACCCTCGAACAGTCACCTATTGTGACTTTATTTGGAATCACATGAAAATTTATATATTAATTTTAGAGGAGCTGATTCTTTTATGATATTAAGTCTTCCCATATAAAAATACAGTATATTTCCATTTGTTCAAATCTTGTTTTGTACACTTCAAAAAAAATTTGTTTTTTTCCATGTAAGTACTATAAATATTGTTCCTAGGCAAAGTATAATTTTAATTGCTGTTTTGAAAGAATGATTACTTCCTTTGCATTTCTAAGTGCTCACTGCTAGAGTGAAAAAAAAGCTATTGATTTTTATATATTTGTAATGGATCTGGTCACCCTATCGAGTTCTCTAATAATTCCACTATTTCTTTACTAGTTTCTTTTGGGTTTTCTAGATATAAAATCATACATGAACATACTTACATGGCCATTTTGTGTGTGTGCCTATTTGTATAAGCACAGAAATAGTTCATTGTTTTTTCTAGTATTTTGAATAGTTATTTAATTTTCTCAGCAGTTACTGAAAATCACAAAACAATGCTGAATTACATAGTGATGGCAGGCATCTCTAATTTCTTATTTTAAATAAAACAGTTTTAGAGTTTACCATTTATGACAACTGGTATTTTACAAAGAATCTGCATTGTTATTTGGCTTCTTTCTTTCTTATTTTACTTAGAGTTCTTATCTTGGGAATGACAGCTGAACTGCCTCAAATGCTTTTGTAGCATCTACTGATGGAATCACATTTTTCTTCATTTTGTTGTTATAGTGATACTTATAAATTAAAAAAAAAATTTGGACCTCCTGTAAAATTTATTTCAATCTTGGTCAAATATTTCATTCGGTTGATACACTCTTGAACTCTAATTGCTGATGTTTTATTTAGAATTTTCATATTCATGTTTTTAAGTGAGCCTGGCTAATAGTTTGTTATGCTGGCTTGGTAAAAATAAATAGCATAAATTTGTTGAAACAGTTTAAAAACAAAGTTATCTCTTCATCAAAAAATAGATAAAATTTAGCTGAAATCCATCTGATAATGGTAGCTTTTGTCACTGGTGGCCTCTTTACTCTCATTCTACACATAAAATAAAATGATGTAGAAGCCTGAGATGATAATAGAGTATAATGAGAATCTAATGAGACAGCACTCACTCGTGACTTGTGCTTTGAGAGATGTGTTTCAAGTCAGTTTTAATGCTGTCTCATCTGGCAGCAGAGTTGAACTGAAAAGCAGTGATGTGCTATTTGGCTTCAGGAATCAAACAGAGAATATTTAGAAGAAGAAGAAGCAGGAGAAATACTGCTTGAAGGAAATGGGAGGGAAAACCCAGTACAGAAGAGGTGTCACTAGCAAATGGCGTCCATGTCACAAACTGTCTCTTGCACTGGGTTTTTGTGGAGTGGAAAAAAATTGCTGAATAGTCTGTTACTGGAAAAGTACAGTTGACATATGGGCTAATGTGGATTAGATAAGAGTACTATATGCATGTTAAATTTTCAGATTTTGGTCATTACACTGTGGTAATGTAAGAGAATGATCTTAGTTAGTAACTATGCAGTAAGGTATTAAGCAGGGAAGTGCATGATGTCTTCAGTTATTGGGTTGGCCAAAAAGTTAATTTTTTTTGTAAGATGGCACTTTAACTTTATTCAAAACAATTTTGTTGGACTGCATTGTGACAGCTGTCATATCAGTGTCCATTTAAAAAAAAACTTATCAAAATTGGTGAGTTTTTGTGTAGCCATTTTAATATTGAAGATGGAAGAAAATATGCAACATTTTCAGCATATCATGCTTTATTATTTCAAGAAAGGTAAAATGCAACTGAAATGCAAGAAAGGATTTGTGCAGTGTATGGAGAATGTGCTGTGGCTGATTGAATGTGTCAAAAGTGGTTCGTGGAGTCTGTGCTGGAGATTTCTTACTGGACAATGCTCCATGGTCAGGTAGACCAGGTGAAGTTGACAGCAATCAAATTGAGACATTAGTTGAGAACAATCAATTTTCTACTATGTGGAAGACAGCCAACATACTCAAAATATCCAAATCAATAAAGTGATTGGTGAAAATGAAAAATGAGTCTTTTATTTTACAGAAAAAACTAAACAAACTTTTTGGCCAACGCGATAGCTTCAACTGCTTTAGAAAGAAATGTGTTTGCATGGGGGGTGTACACATGCCTGTGGGCAAACCTCCATGTTCTCAAAAGGTTTGGTCCTCCCAGCATGACTGAGTCTGGAGGCCAATGACCTTCCTTTCTGATTCCACGTCACAGATCCTGGACATCCCATGTCGCCCCCCATTCTCTGCCAGCGCTCCCCGGAAGACCACTCCAATGACTGTGCTGTGGGCTCCATAGTACATTAGGGCCATTTCACCTTGAAACTTACTTCTTTGCTGCAATGTTCTATTCTCTATGGTATGGAGACCCAAAGCAGAAAAAAATTTCCAAGCCTCAGTGATCCAAGGCCTTCATGAGTCTTAAACTTTAATGTACATGACCATCACTAAGAAATTTCCCTTACAGCACAGTATCTCTGAGAAACTCAGTTAAGTCAGGGTGGAGATCAGGAATCTGCATCTTGAACCACACCTTGGTTGTCCTCACGCAGGTGGTCTGTGGACCACATTTTGGCCAATACCATCCTATAGCCTATCAGCATCTTATGAATAGTGGGCACGCGATTTAAGATTGTTGAACTAATTTGAATTGCCCAGGACTGCATGGAATGAAGAAAAGAATCTAGTTCTCATACCCTGACTGTAAAAATAGGGCCAGAATCCATCTGTCATGTAATCAGGTGACATGCATTGCAGTTCTGGTTTTAGCCCTAAATCACAGTCTCCTAGGTCTCAGCCTTCTATTTCTAAATACGTATGTAGGAATGGGTTTCGCCCTTTCTAGCACTAAATCACTATGGGGCTGTCAGCATATTTCCCAATAAATGGTCACATAATTTTAATCTGCTCAAAAAAGTTTTAAGTTCTGCACAGTTAACAATCTGTCCAAGGGGAGGTCGTTGAGCCCCTATCCATGTGATAGGTGGCTGCAGCAGCTTTTCTAGCACAGGTGAAAAATGAACATCAATTCCGCCCTGTTCTCACCACCTGTCACCTTTGTCTTTGAGGGTCTAAGAATTAGCAACAAAGGTGTTTGTGCACTTTGTAGTGAGTAACAGTTACTGACCAATGCTGTTTCACTCAAGATCTGAACTCAGTCTCAGTGACATCTTAGTCTACACATCTGACTCTCTTAACCTGTAAGCTATACAGGGCCGGGGCAGACTGCAGTGTACAGTGTTTTATATCTAGTGCCTAGGATAGTGGCCACTCAAAAAGAAAAAGAAAACAGGGTTGAGTGCATGGGTGACTTGACTCTGTAGCCACAAATGTATATTCAAGCTGTAAATATTTATAGCACCACAATTTATGTTATTGTACGCCTGGTAACTTCCATCTACACCTATCTGTGATGACTGCTTCCGAGCAGAAACTCCCACGAAACAGAGAATGTCAGAGTTAGGCTCCAAAGCAAGTGTGAAAGTGCGACCCTAAACATCTGCCATATTGGCACGCCTGGAGCACTGAGCACAAACCCTTCAGTTCTCCTTGCCAGTGAAACACTAAGCTAGGCAGCTCCTTCATCATTTTATCTTACAGTTTATACTTATTTACAGCTTTTGCATTCATTGCAGTCAAGTAATTTAAAAAGAACTTAAAAATCACTAAAAACTACCAAATAAACTGATTACCATTTACCACAGGAGCTGGAAGTCAGAATTCATTGTTTTCGCTCTAACTGTGAAAGAAAACACTCTTCCTCAAGGACAGAATGGATACTCTTTTAAGAGAGACAAAGAGAACACCAGATCACATACTGTACGTTCGTATACCTACGTTCAAGAAATCAGAAATAAAATTACAAAGTGGAATGAGTTTAGATGTAGTTCAGAAATTTTTACTTGAGCTAAAAACATGAAAATTTCGCACAGGCATTTAGTAAGGAGGTAACAAGGGTCTATTATCAAGATATATGGGTTAATAATTTCATGGGGTTATTCAGGAATGATCTGCTATGATTGAAACCATGTGTGGAGAGTTTGGGCTTCTGCAGGATGTGTCGCAGCAACAAAGGCCCTAAAGATGTATTTGTGCTGCCTGCTATGTATACAGATGATGGACTTAGATACACTTCCCAGACATAAACAGTGCAGGAATGTCACTGAAGTTCTGTGTGCTATCAGACAGAGATGGAGAATGCTTACCACATTGTACAAGCCGATGCACCAACGTTCAAATAAAATCTGCCCAGAAAATCCATTTACAAAGGCGAACCAAAGCTGAAAGAGAAGAAAGTTCATGAAGTTTTATATCAATATTGACCTAAATGTTTCCATTTGCTGAAGAAGTAGCGGGAATGAGGACCACCAGCTGGACACAGCTGTTAGGGATAAAAAGCCACAGGACCATCGCAGTTCTTCCATAACATATAAATTCCCACTAAAACATATACCAATATTTTAAGGAAGATTTATATTTAAGGCATACAATGA
>PVKM010043453.1:0-12516 GCA_004027735.1 Carollia perspicillata | reverse complement strand
TTTTCAAGGTTTTTTTCTCTTGTTTAGACACAAAATATTTTATTTTTTAATGTGTTAGTGTAAATTGTTTTGGATTTTCCTTCTTGAAAAAATTGGAAAAGATTTCAATCTTCATTTCTCTAAATATTTTTTCAGTCATCTACTCTTTCATTTCTTGAGACTCCAATAACAGAACTATTAGACCTTTCATATTTATCCAAAGGTTCTTCTACCTGTGTTCACTTTTTTAAAATTATGTTAATTTTTGTTGAAATTAGATAATTTCTATTAATCTTTTGTACACTCAGTGACCATATTTTTTCCTAGAAAATCTATCTTTTGGTTTTTTTATTCCTAATTTTAAATTTTAACTGGCTTCTTCATATGTACTATTTATTGTTTTGAGATGTTCCATTTCTTTACATATTTCAAGAAGGTCTACAATTCTATTGGAGCACTGCTTAAAAACCTTCCCAGTAATTTAATTATGTATTATCTCAGTGTTGACACCTGTTGATTGCTTTCCTAATTGAAGATAAAATATCTCTTGCTCTTGGTATGACAGCTCATTTTGGATTGTGTTCTGCTACTATTTTGAATTATTTATAATTTAGCAGGTAATATACCTGTTTAGGTTCATAATGCAGATTCTACTCTAATTTTCTAGCTTATAGCTAAACAGCTATTTAGTTTCAAATCTTTTCCAGTGCTGTTTTGGTATATAATACCCATGTACTCCTCTGCCAATCTAAAACCTGGGCAATATTTTGCACTTAATCTTGAAAACTTTGTAAGGATACCATAATGGCTATCATTGCAATTATGACACACTTATGATATTCCCATTTTGTAGATGGTGAGACAATTTCTCAAACCTTAGTAATGACTGAGTTGTTACAGAACACAGACATGCACTTGTAGTTCCAAATCCCATATTTTCTTAGGATTTGTTGGGTTTGAGAAGTTGACCAAACATTCAAGCATTGCAACTATAGCTTGTAGTTACAATAATAGAAAAGATAAATCTGGAACAGAGACAGGGTCTGATTCTCTAAGGTTTTGGGATGACACAAAAAGACTTAGACTTTATTGAATTCAAACTTGGATTCACTGAACATTTAAAACATGAGAGTGATTTAAAACAGCTTCTTGGCAACACCAATCTGACAACACAATGTGTAATAAACGGGATTGTTGATACAGGTCAGACAAGAGTGCAGTTACTGAAATATTGCAGGAATCATTGGAATATAGTTTTTGATATGCTATCATTATGTGGATTCCAATGGTGTAGAACATGAACTTAGAAAGGATTAGAGATTCATAAAAGCAAACTATCTGCAATTATATCAATAGAGATTAAAATTATATAGACCACAAGTTTTCATTCTCTAGAACACATGACCCAGTCCAGACAGGATCAAAAGAAATGTCTCTCAAGATAATCCAGAGATTACTTAGCAGCTTTATGAAGAATTTATCTTTTATGGAGGGAGGATTGGATGTGGGAGGAGGGGTAGGCAGGGCAGGGGGGAGTAATGGATGGGGCAGTGGGTAGAAATGGGGACAATCACAATTGAATAAAAAAAATTTTTAAAGAGAAAATACATAAAAATATGCATGCTATTAAATATCAGATTTAGCATTGTAGATATCTTTGAGGTAGGTAGGCACAAGAAAGATCTGTGGTTAGGCGACATTTACAGAAACCTTTGTCTATTTGTATTGTGTTGACATTTAAGTGTGGTATTTAAATGATCAGTATCATATTATCATTTGTATTATATTGTATGATATTAGTTGTCATTTATACAGTGTCATTGTTTATGTCACTGTATTTCTCAAGTATTCCATAACTAAACATTTGAAAAAGACTGAAATAAAAGAGAAGCCTTATATAAAACTTTCCAGAAAATTAGCTTTTTAGGTGAGATTAGAGGAAACAATAGTTACTAGAGTAGAATATAGTTATAGAAGGGTGCAGTTTGTTAGGGAATTAGGTAGGCAGGTAAGTAGACAGGAAGGTAAGTAGGTACTTTATTTTAAAGGAGACCGATTCAGAACCTGTATCTACAATTTCATTATATATGCTCTTGGGTAGAATATTTCATTTTTGTAAATTGCCATTTTTTCATCTAAAACTAGAGATTAAAATGTTTACTATTTGTGCTTTGTGAGCATTACTTTGCAAAAAGCAGCTACAGCCCAGTGACTGTCATAATGCATACAAGTAGCAAGTATCATTTTTATATTTTACTTTAGTAATTTGGAAATAATTCAGAAGAAGCCATTATCAAACAGTTTAAATTCATTTCATATTTAATGAATTAGAGGAAAAGAGAATCTGATTTGTTCTCTTTCTTGTAATAGCAATGTAGAGATTTTAAAATCTCTAAATGGACAAGGAAAAGAAATAAAAGGCATCCAAATTGAAAAGAAGGAAGCAAAACTGTCATTGTTTGCAGATGACATGATAGTGTACATAAGAAATCCTATAGACTCCACAAAAAAACTACTTGACCTAATAAGTGAATTTGGCAAAATAGTTGAATACAAAGTCAATACTCAGAAATCAAAGGCAGTTTTGTACAACACCAATGAAATATCAGAAACAGAAATCAGGAAAATAATCTCATTTTCCATAGCAACATGAAAAATAAAATACCTAGGAATAAATATAACCAAGGAGGTAAAAGACCTATACTCAGACACTACATGGCACTGAAGAAAGAAATTAAGGAAGACGCAAACACATGGAAGCATATACCATGTTCATAGATTTAAGGAATTAACGTTATCAAAATGTCCATACTACCCAAAGCAATTTATAGATTCAATGCAATCCCTATTAAAGTACCAATGACATATTTCACAGATATAGAACAAACTTTTCCAAAATGTGTATGGAACCCTAAATGACCCCAGATAGCCTCAGCAATTCTGAGAAAGAAGAACAAAGTGGGAGGGATCACAATACTTTACATCAAACTATATTACAAGGCCACTGTAATCAAAACAGCCTGGACTGGCATAAGAAGAGACACATAGATCAATGGAACAGAATAGAGAGCCCAAAAATAAATCCAAGTCTCTATAGTCAATTAATATTAAACAAAGGGGACAGAAGCATAAATGGAGTAAAAATAGACTCTTCAACAAATGGCATTGGGAGACCTGGACAACTACATGCAAAAAATGAAACTAGACCACTAAATAACACCATACACAAAAATAAACTCAAGATGAATAAAAGAGTTAAATAAAAGTCAAGACACCATAAAAGTCCTAGGGGAGAACATAGGCAGGAAAATTTCAGGTAGTCCACACAGCAATATTTTCACCAATATGTCCCCTAGAACAAAGGACATAAAGGAAAGAATAAACAAATGGGACCTCACCAATATAAAAAGCTTCTGCACAGCTAAAGAATGGAACATTAAAATGAAAAGAGAACCAACTGTGTGGGAAAACATATTTACCAATTATACCTGGGAAAAGGGTTTGATCTCCAAAATATATAAAGAACTCACATGACTCCACTTCAGGAAGACAGACAACCCAATTAAAAAATAGGCAAAGGACCTGAACAGACACTTCTCCAAGGAGGATGTACAAAGGACCCAGAGACATATGAAAAGATGCTCAGCAACACTAGCCATCAGAGAGATGCAAATGAAAACCACAGTGAGATACCACTTCACACCAGTGAGGATGGCTGTCATAAACAAATCAATAAACAATAAGTGCTGGAGAGGTTGTGGAGAAAATGGAACCCTAGTGCACTATTGGTAGGAATGCAGACTGGCTTAGCCACTGTGGAAAACAGTATGGCGTTTCCTCAGAAAACTAAAAATGGAATTGCCTTTTGACCCTGTAATTTCACTACTGGGGTTATACTCTAAGAATCCCGAAACACCGATCCAAAACAACCTATGCACCCCTATGTTCATGGCAACACAATTTACAATAGCCACGTACTGGAAGCAACCTAGGTGCCCATCAGTAAATGAATGGATCAAAAACTATGGTACATTTACACAATGGAATGCTATGCAGCAGAAAGAAAGAAGGAGCTCCTACCCTTTGCAACAGCATGGATGGAACTGGAGAGCATTATGCTAAGTGAAATAATCCAGGTGGTGAAAGACAAATACCATATGATCTCACCTACAAGTGGAAACAAATTAACAAAACAAATAATCAAGCAAAATATAACCAGAGACATTGAAATAAGGAACAAACTGACAGTAACCAGTCGGGGAGGGGGAGAGGATAATGGGGGGGAAAGGGGAAGGATCATCAAGGAACATGTAAAAAGGACATGTGGACGCAGCCAAAAGGGGGTAGTTCTGAGGGTGGGAGATGGAGATGGGTGGGGAAAATGGAGACAACTGTACTTGAACCACAATAAAATAAATAAATAAATAATTAATTAAAAAATCTCTATTAATATAGAA
Organism: Carollia perspicillata; assembly: GCA_004027735.1. Lineage (NCBI taxonomy): Eukaryota > Metazoa > Chordata > Mammalia > Chiroptera > Phyllostomidae > Carollia > Carollia perspicillata. Next base: position 8,080 of record PVKM010043453.1, on the reverse strand, counting down.
ACATGTAAAAAACATCCAAATAATGTTTCAGCAATAGAGTGTTAAGGACATATATTACCTTTATTTAACTTAGAGAAAAAAATGGAAATCACACTGGCATCACTATTCCATGAAAATTAGATGCTAATTTCTAGAATATATTAAAATTTTAAGTGGTTTGTGTTTATAGGAAGCTTTACTATAATAATTGTGTGTTTTTTCTGTAAAACATGCTTAATTTGTTTTTTTATTTTGTTTATTTAAGTATAGCTAGTATACAATTTTATATTCATTATATTAGTTTCAGGTATACGACATAATAATTCCATGGTTTTATACCTTACAATGTGATTACCCTGCTAATTCTAGTAATTATCTATCACCATGTAAACTTATCAAAATATAATTGATTATATATTTTCCCCTTTAATAGCATTTACATTAGGAAGTTATTTGTGTCTTGTGTCTTTGGTTTAGTTGTGGTCAATTTAGTATATTCAGGATGTAAAAATATTTGGTACATTATAAACATTACATTTCCAACTTTAAAATTCAAAGATTCAGAGACGTTTTGGTGTAAGCTACTTATAGGTGATTATTTTATCTCACCTTGGGTACAAGAATTTATTAAGCAAGCAGAGTTTTGAAATTTCTATGGATATATGAGTTTGTGCATTTTTTTTCTGTTAGAATACAGAAAGCAGTTTTATATTGGCTATGATGTTGTCCTTTGGTGACTTTAAGCAAGATTTGATTAATATAGTACAGTGGTATTGAGAATACATTTTTAGAAAGTATGTATTGTGTTTTAATTCTTGTATTCTACTACCTCAGTATACACTAAACATGCAATATTATCAATTCTGAATGTTTGATACAAGTTAAAAACATACTTACAATATGACATCAGTAGAAATGGATATTTGATGTTCATAATTCCCAGAATAACTTATATAAATGGACTTTTAATGTCAGGGAGAAATGCATGGGTTCAAATGATTACTTTAGAAACTGGCTTATGTTCATGGGCTTTAACTTTTCTCTCTAAAATGAACTCAGCCATTCCCTATTTAATTCATTATTTATTCTCTAGTAGGTAATAAACAGAAAAAAAAGTGTGTCCATGTTACAATAACTCTCTTTTATTGTTTAATTAAAGATGCACACAAATCTATATGAAGTGGACACAGGGTTTGTTTGAGGGATGCATTTAAATTATATTTTAAAAATTAAATATCATGTGACATTATACAGATATCATCTGAAGACATTTGCTAGTTGCTAGATTTGCCTTAGCAACAGTATTCCTGCAGGAGAAAGTCATGTGACTAATCACAGTGGACTTCACATCCTTGGGGTTGCTATACCAAAATTGACATGTTTTTACTCCAAAGGGTTTGCATTCTGACAAGCATCTGTGAGATTTTTCTGCTTCGTCTCACTCCTGTCTATACTACTGTACCATAGCTTTATCCAGAACAGAAACATGTAATTGTTATTTTAAAAATCTGGTTTAATTATATGAAGAATAGAAATTATCAGGTATTCTAACAGCAATGAAAAAAATGTCCTTGGGTGGGGATAAAAATATAAAAAGAAAAATTTTATAGTAAAACACCCCAAAGATTAATTTGGGAAAGTGTCAATAGTGAGGATAATAAAGAAAACAGAGATCCATTTCACTTTTTGCTTTCTATGACACAATGGAAAATATTGACATAAACAGAAATCAGTTTTGGAAATATGAACACTCTAAGTAAAGAAAATTTAGATTATCAATATGCTCTAATTTCTTCATAACATATTATTACTTAAAAAGCAATAAAAGTTTACATAGAAGATGGATGGGCCATTAAACAACATTGCTTCAAAGCTTGAAAATGTCAATGAAACTAAAGCAAACTATTTGATTAAGAACTGGCCCTTATTACTTAAGAGTCTGCCAAAAAGTTTGAATCTTATCCAAAAGATTCTTTTACAGTTTTCATTTGTTTTAAAGCCCTCAAAGCAAGACAGACATAAAGTACACATGCATTGTATAAATACTGAACAGAAGCAATTGATTTAGATCACCCAATTCTTGTGATAAAATCAAATTGCTAAAAAGAGCCTAGTGACAGCTACTAGGAATTCTATTTCCACCTCCCTCAGGCATATGGCTGTTTTGTAAGTCTTTTGTTAGTTATTTAAAGTCTTCAGACTTAAGAAAAATTTTCCTTCAAATTTTGAACATTAAATTTACTCATAGTCACTTAGCACATTTTCAAGTTGACATTAAGATCTATATAATATAGGATCTAAAACATTTTCAACAGAATTTCAAAGAATATATATAACTGTCCAAAAAGGGGAAAGTTATTACATAAATTGATGTAGGGGGAGCTCTGCCTGCAGGGCCCCCCCGTCTGCCACGGATGAACATAATGCTACCAAGACATGATCTGCTTGGGGAGGAAAGGTGGCTAATCTCTCAATGGAGAAAGGCCCAGTGCCTCTTCCTCAATGGCATTTTATTAGGTTCATAACACACAGGGATATAGGTAAAGCTCATCAATCAATGTCAGTCGGCAAGGATCAAACAGCATATTACATATCAAAGAAATCTGAGGGTTTAATCTGAGTCAGTGTCTGTCAGGTAAGGGGGTTGTAAAAACTTTAGGAGACATACTCATTTCCTGCCCAGACCCTTATCATATGAATGAGAGCACTCTTAGCAAAGCAGGCTTCACAGGATTTTACTAATTCTTTCTTATGCCTGATTATCCCAGAAACTGCTCTAGCCGGCAGAGGACTGCACCCCACCCCCCATCAAGATTCAGGTTTAAGTGGAGTAGAGCCAGGAAGCGCTTCTCCCAGAGCTTCTCCCAGATGGAAAGGGGACTTGGGCTATATCAAAATAGCCAGGGGTGAGGGTTTTTTGCCCTATTTTGCACCCCACCTCGAGTCCTACCTTTATGGCCTCCCAAGTGATCGTGTCTGCTTGGGTTGCCCCTTCTCTAAGAGGTCTTACCCATAGACTCTGACTAACCGACCAAGCATTGGTGGCTAGAGATAGGGCAGAAGCAGCACTCTTGCCAGGGAGATAAGCTTTGTTTCCTCAGTGGCTCACAGTCCAGAGGTTGCTCACTCAGCCTTAGCCACAGGGGGTGGTTACAACTCCTGAAACTAGACATAGCGGTTCCCAAAAAATTGATGTTTAGTTAATTTATATATAGACAGAAAGTGATATTTGAATGAGGTTATTAAGTACTAAACTTTACTAGCCACTAGGAATGTGATTTGTTCTTTTTTCTCAGTAATGCTTTGCCTATTCAGGATATTTTGTGATTCCATACAAATTTTAGGACTATTTTCCCCATTTCTGTGAAAACGAAAACCCACTGGAATTTTGATAGAGTTTGCATCAAATCTATAGATGCCTTTGGGTAGTATGAATGTTTTAACAATATTCATTTTTCTGCTTCATTTGTTTCGTACTCAATTTCTTTTATTAATATCTTATAGTTTTCTGTGTACAGATCATTAACCTCCTTAGACAAATTTAATCCTCAGAATTCTATTCTTTGGGAGGCTATTGTAAATGAAATTGCTTAATATCTCTTTCTGATAGTTCATTGTCAGTATATACAAACACAACTGATTTTTATATATTAATTTTTTATCCTGCAACCTCACCAAATTTATTGATTAGTTATAACTGTTTCTTGGTGGAGTCCTTAGAATTTTCTATATAAAAGATTATATCATCTGTAACCAAGACAACTTTTTTTCCTCCTTCTTATTTGGATGCCTTATTTATTTTTCTTCTTTTTTTGCTCTGGCCAGAACTTTCATTACTATATTGAATAGAAGTGGTGAGAATCACCTTAAAGGAAAAAACTTTCAACCTTCCACCTTTGAGTATAATATCACCTGTGGGCTTGCCATACATGACCTGTATCATATTGAGGTATGTACCTTCTATGCCCAAATTGTTGAGTATTTTCATTATGAAAAGCTGTTGTATTTTATCAAATGTTTTTCCTGTACCCGTTGATGATCATATATATGATTTTCATCTTTGATTTTGTTAATGCAATGTGTTACACTTATTGATTTATGTACATATATATGGAAACATTTTTTTTGCATCATAGGAATAATTCCTGCTTGATTATGGTGTATAATCCTTTTAATGTGTTGATAAATTCAGTTTGCTAGTATTGTGTTGAGAATTTTTACAACTATATTCATTGGAGCTATTTGTCTGTAGTTTTTTGTAGTGTTCTTGTCTGGCTTTGGTATCAGAGTAATGCTGGCCTCATAAAATGAGCTTGAGAGTATTACCTCTACTTAAATTTTTGAGGAAAGTTTGAGAAGAACTGGCATTAGTTCTTTTTTAAATGTTTAGAAGAATTTCCCAATGCAACCATCTGGTCCTGGGCTCTTCTGTGTTGGCAGATTTTTGGTTACCTTTTCATCTCCTTTCTTAGTTGTCTCTTCAGATTTTCAATATCTTCATAATTCAGTTTTGATAGGTTTTATGCTTCTAAGAAACTCATGTACAGTGTCAGGTAATAATCACTGAAATGGGGTGTGTAGAGTTAGACTAGTAAAGGAAGAGGTCAAGGCCCAGGACATTTATTTTACCCTTCTATGCAAGAGGATACACAGAGAAGTATAGAGTAGCCCTGAGAGATACAAAAGTAGCTTACCTTTGTGGTTTCCAAATTTACATCCCAGGAAACCCAACTGTACTTCCCTTCAACTTGGATTCTATGAGTTGTAGTCACCTTTTTATAGTAACCATCTTTTTATTTTCCTTCTGGAGCATGTTTTCTGATTCTCACAAAAGTGTCTCTTACTAGATGATCTTCAAAACAGTGCCTACATTTTAACACTTTTCACAGATTAATCTGTCAACATGGCTTGGTTTTGCTAGTTTATGTTTTTCTCAGTTCCTTAAGTCCTGCTTCTTTAATGGCCATAAGTGCTTATGCAAACTCACCCCAATGTTTTAGTCATGCTTACAAATAAGACCAACAAGACTGGCATTCTCTTTCCCTCTCTTCACCCTGCATTGCCTTCATTCTCACCATACCCCTAGAACCATAGTCATTTAGAATACACTCCGTCATAACTAAAATTCCAGATATAGCTGATCACTTGTACCAGAAATGCCTCTTGGCTCAATGAACAAGTTGGCACTTTGGTGTTTATTCATCTGAACTATGTTTTTGATTTCTTCATCTTGATTTTCATCACCAGGCCTACCCTTCAGCAGAAAGCAGAGACTGGTGGCTCATAACACCACAGATGTGAAATAACTCAAAGAGGCTGTCACCAGGAATGCTGTTTTAAATCAAGGCATACTTCAATGAAGGAAAAGATTTTCAGCTGGGATTCCATGTAAACATATTGTGCCCCTGTGGTATGAATTTAAAATAACCTTTCAATCACTATAGTTCTTACTCAGTAATAGCCAAAGCAAAGGGAATACATCACAGCAGTTAGTAGTCAAGTAGTAGAGAGAGACCTAGAACTGTTTCTCAAGACTATTTTTTCAAGAAAGTGCATAAATAAATATAAAAACACTGAATCTAGAAATTGGGCTTTCGGGTTAGAATCCGGTATCCAGTATCTAGTATCCAGGAAGATGTCTTAAAATTCTAAACGAGAAATCCAGAATATTCTCTTCATCTCACTGGAGATGGTTATCTCTTCTGTAAGATAAAATAGAAAGCTTCAACCTACTGTACACTCTTTGTAGCTCTGAAGTATAATTATGTAAAATTAATAGTATAGGATGGGTTTCACTTATTCCCACCCAAAACCTTTGCTATTTTCAGTTAATCCTGGGTCAAAACAAGCAAATAAAATTGTAAAGGAAAAAGCCAAATGGCATTTTCTTAAAGCTGAGGCAATAACCTCTACTTTCACTTCTGTAAGCCTGCTTGGCGTGACGATACCACAGGCATCCACCTGCTCCAGCAGCCTTGGGCAGGAAACTCGGCAAAAAGGGCTGCTGAGCGAGCTGAAAACTGTTAGCCCACTCGTCGCTCACCCAACCTGTCCTGCTGTATAAAAAGGAAACGAAATAGAAGTTTGCTGCCCAGACTTTGGGAGACTACTCCTCTGGACCCACATGTGTAATAAAGCTCCCTTCATTACTCTCCACCTCTCTGAGTCATTCCGGGGCCTGGTTTTCTGCAACAAAATAACATGGCTGGACTTGCTACAACTAGAAATCTGTAACAGGTGCCTCACCTCTTTATATGTACAAATAGTCTGTCTGGAAAAAGTCCTTCCATTGTTAATATAACGAGAATGGTTTGCACTACATCAATGTAACCTGGCAGCCAAGGAGAGTGGACTGGAATGTGCGTGCATGAACAATGACAACTTCACTTGACTAGTCAATGGGAATGGAATAAGCTTTTGAGTGAACATGTGTACTGTGTGGCTGTTACACTCAAAATGACTGAGTGAGTAGAACAAGGAATCTGCATCAAATTTTGCATTAAGCTTGAACATTTCTCTGCAGAAATTATTCAGGTGATTTAGAAGACCACTCTTATGGGCAACTGGTGATTGGCAGCTTCACAGGACAACATGCCCACTCATGCACCATGTCTTGTGCAGATTTCTCTGGCGAAACATCAAATCACCCAGGTGATTCGGTCCCACAACAGTCCAGATTTGGCATCCCGCAACTTTTGGCTTTTCCAAATACTAAAATCACCTTTGAAAGGAAAGAGATTTCAGACTGTCGATGAGATTCAGGAAAATATGACAGGGTGGCTGATGGCAGTTTGGACACCTGTGTGAGGTCCCAAGGTGCCTATTTTGAATGAGGACTGAGGCATCATTGTCCTGGGTACAATGTTTCTTATATCTTGTATCTTCTTCAACAGATATCTCTGTTTTTCATATTATATGGCTGGGTGCCTTCTGGACAGATCTTGTAAAATCACTTGGGCAATATATCCTGCCCAACCCACTTAAAGGGAAAATATGTAAAATGTAAATACAGTCTTAATCTGATGACAGTCACTAATCCATACTTGTAACCAGGCAATCCAGTTAATAAATACAGAAATGGGGTACGTGGAGTTAAAGTAGTGAAGGAGAAGGTAAAGGCCCAAAGATAAAATTGTAACAATACAGAAGCATTTGATTTCTGAAAAGATTCCTGGGTGGAATCAATTTAACTGCTGCAAAGGGGACATTGTAAGAATCCAAAGAATGACTGTTGCACACAACCCCTTGGAGATTAGCTGCTCTGGAGTTTGACACAGTTCTAATTTAGTTTCCTTTCAAAGGAAGCATTCCAATCTTTTCTTCAAATAACTGAGCAAAGCAATTATGCAGCCTCTAGAAAAGCATTAATGTGCCCACAGAGGACACTATAAAATATTTTCTCATTACTCCATAACTTATTGATTTTAGAAAATAGTTCAATCCTCTTTAAATGACCCACATTCCTCAATACATGAAAACAGCCTGGTTAACTACTCCTTAAGTAGAGATTTAAATAACTGTGTCTTGCCTAGTTATTTATCAGGGATTTTACCATTTATTTACTTTGAGACATTATTGCAAACATCAGCTTAAAATGAAATTACTATCTTAGTTTCAATCAGCTAATATTTTATAATGCATTTGAGATTATTTATAATAAAATTGCTCAATTGCTAATTGATTAGTTATGGTAATCCCCAGAGATACTCCATTTTGAGCTCCTGAAGGCTCATCCTTACCTTAAATGACTGTAAAGTGACAGTGATGAATAAATTGGGAAAGGAGAACATCCATCAAATGAGCAGTGGTTATAGAGTTGGGAACTTGATATCCTGAAAATTAAATACAAATAAAAAGTGATATGGGCTTAAGAAAAACAACAACATCCAAAGCCAAAACAAAATGGGGCATTAACACTTGAAATCATGAGAAAAATACAGGATAAAGTTTAAACATTTTCAGAGAAGGAAGGTCAGTTTCAAGAGTAGAGTGAAATAATTTTCTCTTTTTGTTCACCACAGTGACTTTATTACCCTCATTCCACACTTGGTAGATTGTTATTTAGGCTTTTTTTAAATATAAAACTGACTTTTTTCTAATG
>PVKM010043452.1:0-12516 GCA_004027735.1 Carollia perspicillata | reverse complement strand
TATACATATTACAGGGGAGTGCACTGAGGGCAGCAGATCAATGTGAAAGCAACTGTACCCACCTCCAGGCTTGGTGCTACTTATAAGGTCAAGGAAGGAGCAGCAGCAACAGGGAAGGAGCCCTGGCAGCATGTGAAAATGCTACAGGGTTGTGATAAACACTGGGTCCTTGAGAAGGCTGGAACTACAGATACAAGCTGTTTTTCTCACTCTTTATGGCTACTGGCCAGGCAGCCATCTATTCTCTGAGGTGGGGGGTCATGTCTTGAGCTACCCGACACTCCACCCCGACATTGTTCCTCCACCTCACAATCTTTTTTATCAGTTCTTCTCGAAGGGAGTCCCTGAGTGGTGAGAGCATTGGTGCATCCGTATGCTATAAATGCAGTATAGGCTACACCCTAAGAAGAGGAGTGTTGGGAACCACTCTGCCTGGTTTCAGAAGCTGTAAACTCCCCATGGCTAAGGCTGAGTGAGCCACCTTCAGACTGTGAGCCACTAAGGAGACAAAGCTTATCTCCCTGGCAGGAGTGCTGCTTCGGCTTCATCCATCTCTGACCCCCAATGCTTAGTCAGTTAGTCAATGATGGGTAAGACCCCTCAGAGTGGGGGTAACCTAAGCCAGACACATTCACTTGAGAGGCCCTCAAGGAAGGACTTGGAAGGTTGCAGCAAAGAGGGGATGATTGACTCTCACTCCCCAGCTATTCTGACACAGCCTGAGTCCTCATTCTGTCTGCAAGAAGTCTCCTAATCTCTTGGCTGCTGTATTTCCCCTGCCTGACTTAAGCCTGAGACAATGCCTTAAGCCTGAGACAATGCTGGTGGTGGGTACTGCCCTCTGCTGGAAAGGGTGGGTTCCCTAGGGCAATCAGGCTTAAGAAAGAATATGTAAAATCATGTGAAACCTGCCTTGTTTAGAATGCTCTCAATTAAATAAGGGTCCAAGCAAGAAGTAAGTTTGTTCCTCAAAGTTTTATGGCTCTTTAGCTATCTGACCCTGACTCAAAATAGGCCCTCAGAGTTCTTTGTTATCTATTGTTTGATCCTTACTGCCTGACAATGATTAATGAGCTTTACCTGTATTTCTGTGTAAAGGGAACCCAATAAAAGCCCATTGAGGAAAAGGCTCTTGGCCCTTCTCCTTTGAGAGAGCTGCTACCTCTCCTCCCCAAGCAGATCATGTCTTGGTAGCATTATTTTCATCTGTGGCAGCTGGAGGGGGGGGAGGAGCTCTGCAGGCAGAGCTCCTCCACCCCACCCCCCCAGAAGAGAAGAAGGCAGAGGCCAGCAAGGCCAAAGGGGATATGATACCATCTGCTTCTGAAAGAATTCTACCAGGAAGTGAAGGGGTCCAAGGCCAAAGCCAAGATGTGTGTGATCTCATTACCTAATGTAGCCAGGGCCTGAGACATTTTATGGGAGTTATCAGGATGTACACACAACGTTCATCAAGTAGGATGGCACAGGTTCCTCCCTGAGCCACCATTAAGAAGTCTAAGGTCATGTGGTTCTACAAAAACAACTTTTCTCATTTGTGAAACTCCCTCAGAGACTAGGGATATAGCATTTCTAGTGTGGTTAAAAGCTAACACCATATGATTTGCTAAAGTGGTTATGGCAGTGTGCATGAGAATTGTTCCAGCTGAGGGTACAAATAAGGTCAAAGAATAGAACCACCAGTCCACTTATCTGACTTGGTGAGTCCAAAAGTAGTCCCAATTCTGTGGGGTACCTGGGAAAGTGTCTATCACTCAACCCAGGATTTAGGGATTCCCCCAGGTACAAAATCCATTTCAGTTTAGGGCAGGTAGAACCACCCATAGGGTCTGAAAGCCGAGAAGATTCCCCATAGAACAAGGTAAGCCCCCATTTGGGGTGAAGCATTCTCTTTCCCCTAGGTGTCCTCTCCTGTCAGGATGGTGATATGTTAGCAGAGTCTCTGGGCATTCATCACATTACCCAGGCAGTTTCATTGGTGGTTCCATTGTGATATATAATGCACAGTGGCACCAGTTGCTACAGGTCTAACTGCAGGGCTGCCAACCACCCCAGCCATCACAAACTGTGTAGCTAAGCCACTGTTTGGTCTGGTTTATCTGTTCTTGTAAAGTGCAAACACTGAGGCACAGGTGTGATTGTAGAGGGGGTCAGAGTTGTTCCAGTTTGCAGTCAATTCCATTTGGTCTGGTTGGTCAGGTGGACCACTAGGGAAGTCCCACAAAGGCCACAGTCAGGAACTCTGTTCATGGCAGCCATCATTCCCACCATTGAAGGAAGGTGTTCCTTCCACAGAATCCAACCAGAAAGAAAACATGAATTTGACAGAGAAGCCACATAAATAAGGTCATAGTATACATTCTATGAAAACAGAAAGAACACAAATGTTAAAGAACACAGCAAAGCAGTTTCTGAGTCTACAAGAATGTCAGATGAGAAGACTTCCAAATGCAAGACTTTTACTGGGATGAAATTAAGCAGCGACAATATTATAGATCGTTTTTATTTGTAATTTAAATGTCTCTGGTGATGTCATCGGATGTTCAGGTAAATTCTGTATGGTTCACACTGCATCAGTCTTGTTCATAGTTGAGAAATAAAATTTTACAGATGATTCACTGAATTAGAGTCTAATTCAGAACTGCATTATAGAAGTCTATTGAAATACAAATTTTCTCCTAAAATCACCCTCTTCTATCAAAGAAACAAATCAAGACCAATTCATCTGCTGCATTAAATCCAGGTTTACTTTGGCCTGATTATTTGCATAAACACAACAGGAATGACCGTTGATCATGTAGGTTTTCTTAAATCTACTTTTCTGAAACATTACAAGGAGTTCCTAGGTTGAGCTTTAATTAGCTGCTCAGGGCTGGGAAGCCAAACCACACAGCTGCCATCAGCTTTGTCTGCAGTACCTGAAGATTTGGATGAGTTTCTCAAATTCTCGAGAATGTCTTGATGTTCTTTTCTTGCCATCTTTCAGGAAAGCAAACTTCATTCCTTACCTGGAAAGACTGCCATGAACTACATGACCAAGCAAGGTTCCAGGCCATTTCTGAAATGGGCTTTTATAGCTTTGAAATTTAATCACAATCCTTTAGGTTTTCTGGTGACATACAGAGTTCAGGCATGACTCAATCATGATATTCCAGACAAAGACTTAGTTAACAAACCACAACCGGAAACTGGCTCTATGTTATCTGGTATGAAGCAATCACATTTCTATTGGGTTTTTGCAAACAAAAATATTGCCATGGAAAGAATAATACTCATTGAGAGTTTCCAAATTACAGAAGGGTTAAGTAGGGAAATAAACGCAAATGACTTAATATTGCTTATGAAAGTAGACTTTTCCGAATTGCTTTAAGAAACAGAAAGGTCTCTTACATCTGAAAAACAATTGATTAAAAATTAGCAATATTTTTCAACAAAAAATTATAAAAGTTACAATTACTTTCATGTTATTATGTCCCATAATCAACTTCTGTGCATACTGATTATCTTCAGGTAACTCTATAAACCCAGTCATTTCATAGAGCTCCAGTAGTCTTAGCTCAGTTCTGAAATCCATTCTCAGAAATATATAATTCAAAACAAGTTAGAGTCCTCTCCATGAAACCCATCAAAGATATAATATAATTTTGCAAATGCATAAGAGTAAAACAATGACTGTTTATAAATGGCAAAACTTAAAGTGACATGGTTACAGATTGGATAATAATGCAATTGAAAAAAATTGCTTTCTTGTAACATTTTAAGATAACAACTAGGAATAAATAAGGAGATCCAAGATGGCAGAGGAGTACGTGGAAACTATGCTAACCTCCTCCCAGGACCAATCTGAAATTACAACTAAATTGTAGAGGAATCATTCTAAATAACCAACTGAACGCTAGCTGGAAAGAAGCCTTATAACCATGGACAGATGGAAGAAACCACTTCACCACAATGAGACTGGTTGGGAGTGCATAGAAGGTGCAAGAGGGCTGGCTGGGCTCCCATGGGAGGCAGCTGAAGTTCAAGAGGGATATTTCAGCAGCTGGGGCATTTCCCCTGAGAAGTGTGGGGTCTAAACCCCAAGGTTGGCTCCCCAGCCTACAGCACCAGAGCTGGGAAAGCACCCAGATGACATTCAGCAGTGAAAAGCAGCAGGGTTTCTGTCTACTGGGGAGAGATGGCTGGACACTCAGTGAGCCTCTTAAAAAGCCAACACACAAAATTTCATTTGTAGCTGCCTACTCTGGGCTCCAGCAGAGGGAGGACAGAGTGGACTAGAGACACATGAGGAAAGTCTGAGGCAGGTGGCTCTGAGGAGAGAACTGAAAGAACAGCCACCAGGATCCCTGTGCTGAATCATTCCCCATACTGCAAAGAGCCATCTTCCTCAGGCAGAGCACTCCTCTCCATGGCATTGTTACAGGAGAAACTCCCAGAAACTCAGTTCTTTTCACCAATGCAGTAAAGAATTACTCATCAGCAAGTCTACTAGTGTGCGAGAAGGGTTTATTGGTGATCCATTCTCATGGAAGAGAACAGGCCTAGCTAAGGTGGAGGTGAAAGGCATAGGTTCAGGGTAAAAGCAACAAAAGCAAGGAAGGCCAAATGCTGGGGTGGCAAGTGCAAGGGTGCAAGAGCAAGAGTGCAAGAGCCTTTGTTCTGAGGACTTGTGTAGTTGGCAGGATGGGAGAGGGTGAAGAAGTCACATATTGATTGACAGGTAAAGGGTATTCTAGCTTTGTAGGATGAGGCATGAATACTCCAAGGTATTAATGGACTTCTTCCTTTAGGCAATATGGGCCCTTTGGGCCTTTCAGGCCTTGGGATGAAAGCAAGGTTTCAGAGGTTTTCTTTCCTAGATGATGGAAAAGATACACAGGATTTCAAGGAATGCTGAGTCAGTGGGTGGGGCATGTATCTCTCCTTCTCCCTGCCTTTATTTCCCATCTGGCCACTCATTCTACCATAATAGCAGCAGTCTGAAGGGAAGCAATACCCTTGCCCACAAGAATTACTCAGCCCCACCCTGTGGAGCTTAAGGCAGGCTGCTGATCACAGCTTGAGGCTATATAATCGGCTAGTTTAACTACTAAAGTGTATCTCTGGTAGGTCTATGAGACTTCAGCTGATGTTCACCAGGGCCCAGTACTGATAAAATCCAGCCTTGGTGCATAGCCTGTTTTTTTCTGCACAAAACAAGCCTAGCAGAGGAAGCCACATGCTGCAGATTACTGATAGCTCCAAACAGGTTAACCAGGGCCAGTCACAAGCAGTGTCTGGCAAAGGCCTACATCAGAGTCTTTGCAGATCTACCTAACACATAGAAACAAATACAAAGAAGCAGCCAAAATGGAAAGACAAAGAAACAGACCCCAAATGAAAGAAGAAGAGAATTCTCCAGAAGAAGAGTTACATGAAATGGAGACAAGCAACTTATGAGACAGGGAGTTTAGAGTAATGAATATAAGGATACTGAACAGCATGAAAAAAGACGTAGAAACCAGCCCTGGCTGGTGTGGCTTAGTGGATTGAGTACCGGCCTGTGAACTAAAGGGCTGTTGATTCGATTCTCGGTAAGGGCAAATGCCTGGGTCACAGCCCAAGTCCCCAGTGGTGTCACACAAGAGGCAACTGCACATTGATGTTTCTCTCCCTTCCCCTCTCTCTAAAACTAAATAAACAAAATCTTTTTTAAAAAGACATGGAAACCATAAAAGGACTAGTCAGAATAAAGAATGCAATATCTGAAATAAATAATACACTGGAAGGAATACACAGTAGGTTCCAAGAATCAGAGGATTGAATTTGAAAGACAAGGTAGGAAAAAAAAAACACCCAAGTAGAGCAGCAACAAGAAAAAAGAAGTAAAAATATATATAATGAGGAGAGCTTAAGAAACACTTTGGACAACATGAAACATCACAAAATCCACATCATGAGAATACCAGAAGGAGAAGAGAGCAAGGAAGGGATTGAGAACTATTTTAAAAAATTATGACCAAAAACTTCCCTAATCTGGTGAAGGAAAAAGACACATGTCCAGGAAGCTCAGAGAGTCCCAAACAAGTTGGATCCAAAGAGGCCTATACCAAGACACATCATAATTAAAATGTCAAGGCTTAAAGACAGGGAGAGAATCCTAAAAGGTGCAAAAGAAAGGCAGGTGGTTAACATACATGGGAGCACCAAGTACACTGTCATCTGATTACTTAACAGAAACATTTCAGGCCACAAGGGAGTAGTATGAGATGTTCAAGGTGATGAAAGCAAGGACTTACAACCAAGGCTATCATACTCAGCAAGACTACCACTTAAAATCATAGAAGAAATAAGCTTCTCAGAGAAGAAAAGGCTAAAGGAGTTTGTTAACACCTGACCAGCGCTGCAGCAAATGTTAAGTACTTGCTTGAAGGAAGAAGAAGGAGAAGAAAAGGGAGAGAAGAAGAAGGAGAAGGAGAAGGAGAAGGAGAAGGAGAAGGAGGAGGAGGAGAAGAAGAAGAAGAAGAAGAAGAAGAAGAAGAAGAAGAAGAAGAAGAAGAAGACGACAACAGAGGAGGAGGAGGAGAAGAAAACAGAGGAAAATAGTCTAACAATAAAATGGCACTAATATATATATATATATATCGAAAATCGCCTTAAATGTAAATGGCTTAAATACTCCAACCAAAAGACTTAGAATAGCTGAAAGGGTAAGATAAAAACCTATATGTATGCTGCCTCTGAGAGACCTATCTCAGATCAAAAGATACACACAGACTAAAAGTAAAGGTATAGAAAAAGATATTTCATACAAATAGAAAGAGAAAAAAGGCTGGGGTAGCAGTACTTATATATGACAAAATAGACTTTAAAACCAAGGTTATGGTAAGAGACAAAGATGGACACTACATAATGATAAAGGGAATAATCCAACAAGAGGATATGACCCTAGTAAACATTTATGCCTGTAACATAGGAGCACCTAAGTATGTGAAGAAAATCTTGATGGACACAAAGGGAGAAATCAACAGAAATACAGTCATAGTTGGGTATTTTAACACCACATTGACTTCAATGGATGGCTCTTCCAGACGGAAATCAGAAAGGAGACAACAACCTTAAACAACACACTAGACAAAATGGATTTAATTGATATCTTCAAGCATTTCACCCCAATGAAGCAGAATATACATACTTTACAAGTTCACATGGAATGTTTGCTAGGGTAGACCATATGTTAGGACACAAAACAACCCTCAATAAAGTTAAGAGGGTGGAAATTATATCAAGCATCATCTCTGACCACAATGCTATGAAACTAGAAATCAATCACAAGAACACTGAAAAACACGCAAACATATGGAAGTTAATAACATGTCATTTAACAATGATCAACAATGAGATCAAGGAAGAAATCAAAAGATATCTTGAAACAAATGAAAATAATGACATAACAGTCCAAAATCTGTGGGACACTTGGAAAGCAATACTAAAAGGGAAATTCATAGCATTACAGAGATCTCAAAAAAACAAGAAAAAGCTCAAATAAACAATCCAACTTTACACTTAAAGAAACTAGAAAAAGAACACTGAACAAAGCAAAGAGAGTAGTAGGGTGGAAATAATAAAGATCAAAGTAGAAATAAAGTCTAAACAAATAAATACAAAAGATCAATGAAGGCTAGTGTGGCTCAATAGATTGAGTGCTGGCCTGTGAACCAAAGGGTCACCAGTTCAATACCCAGTCAGGACACATGCCTGGGGTGCAGACCAGGTCTCCAGTAGGGGGTGTGCAAGAGGCAACCACACGTTGATGTTTCTGTCCCTCTCTTTCTCCCTTCCTTCCCCTCTGTCTAAAAATAGACTAATAAAATCTTTCAAAAAAAAATCAATGTATCCAAGAGCTGGTTCTTTGAAAAAAAATAAACAAGATTGACAAACCTTTAACCAGACTCATCAAGAAAAAGATGACCCAAATAAATAACATCAGAAATGAAAGAACAGACAGAACAACTGACACCAAAGAAATACAAAGGATTGTAAGAAAGTATTATGAACAACTACATGCCAACAAACCAGACAACCTGGGCAAAATGGATAAATTCCTAGAAACATACAATCTTCCAAAACTAAATCAGGAAGAATCAAGAGAATGTGAATAGTCAGATTATACCTAGTGAAATTGAAGCAGTAATCAATAAACTCCCCCAAATCAAAAGACCTGGACTGGATGGCTTCACAGTTGAATTTTACCAAACCTTCTAAGAACAATTAACTCCTCTCCTTCTCAAACTTTTTCAAAACATTCAAGAGGAGTGAGGCTCCAAAACTCATTTTACAAGGGAAGCATTATTCTAATCCCAAAACCAGATAAAGACTCTACAAAAAATAATTATATGCCAATATCCCTGATAAACAGAGACACTAAAATTCCCATCAAAATATTAGCAAACCAAATTCAGCAATGCATCAGAAAGATCATACACCATGATGAAGTAGGATTTATTCTGCGAATGCAAGTTTGGTGCAACATTCACAAATCAGTAAATGTGGTTCTCCACATAATTAAAAGGAATAATAAAAACCACATGATTGTATTAATAGATTCAGAAAAAGCATTTGAATGAATCTAGCACCCATTTATGATTTTTTAAAAAAGCACTCAGTGAAGTGAGATTAGAGGGAATGTACCTAAACTTCATAAAGGCCACATATGACAGACCCACTGTCAGCATTATACTCAATGGGCAAAAACTACAAGCATTCCCCTTAAGATCAAGAATGTCCACTTTTACCTCTTTTATTTAACAGAGTACTGGAAATCCTAGCCACAGCAATCAGAAATACAAGTCATTCAAATTGGAAAAGAGAGGTTAAACTGTCATTATTTTCAGATGACATAATACTGCACATACAGAACCTTAAAGATTCCACCAAGAAACTACTAGAACTGATGAATGAATTCAGCAAAGTAGCAGGATAGAAAATTAATATCCAGAAATCAGTGCATTTTTATATGCCTTTCTGTCAGTAAGTTAACAGAAAGGGAAATTAAGGAAACAATCCCATTCACAATTTTCACCAAAAGACTAAAATACCTAGGAATAAACCTAACCAAGGATGTAAAAGATCCGTACTCAGAAACTTACAAGACACTAAAGAAAGAAATTGAAGAAGATACAAATAAGTGGAACCACATACCATGTTCATGGATAGGATGAATTAACATCATTAAAATGTCCATACTACCCAGAGCAATCTATAGATTCAACACAGTTCTTATCAAGATTCCAATGACACACCCCACAGAACTAGCACAAATACTTCAAAATTTTGAACCACAAAAGGCCCTGAATAGCAACAGTGATTCTGAAAATGAAGAACAAAGTTGTAGTAATTGCACTACCTAATATGAAGCTATACTATAAGACCATAATAATCAAAATAGCCTAGTATGGGCATAAAAACAGTCACATAGGTCAATGGAACAGAAAGAGAGCCCAGAAATAAATCCACACCTTTATAATCAGTTAATATTTGACAGAAGCAAGCCCATACAATGGACTAAAAATAGTTCATTCAATAAGCATTGTTGGGAAAACTGGACAAATTCATTCAGACAAATGAAATTAGAGCACCTTCTTACACTATTCAAAAGAATAAGTTCAAAATAGATTAAGGACTTAAATGTTAGACTGCAAACCATAAAAATCCTAGAAGAAAACATAGGCAGCAAAATCTTCGACATTGCTCATAGCAACATTTTATTGGATACATCTCCCCAGGCAAAGGAAACAAAAGAAAAAAAAATGGTACTTCATCAAACTAAAAAGTTTTTGTGCAGCAAAGAAAATAAAAATACAACACGCAGAATGAAAGAATACTTGGTAATACATCTGATAATGGGCTACTATCTAAAATTTATAAAGAACTTACAAAACACCAAAAAAACAAACAACTCAATTTAAGAAATGGGCAAAGGACCTGAATAGACACTTCTCCAAAGAGGACAGACAGATACCCAATAGACATGAAAATAAGCTAAGCATCACTAATCATCAGAGAAATGCAAATTAAAACCTCAATGAGATACCATCTCACACCTGTAAGAATGGCTATCACCAATAAATCAAGAAACAACAAGTGCTGGTGAGGATGTGGAGAAAGGGGAACCCTTTTGCACTGCTGGTTGGAATGCAGATTATTGCAGCCAGTGTAGAAAGCACTATGGAGATACCTCAAAAAATAAAAAATTGATATGCCTTTCAACCAAGCTATCCCACTTCTGGGAATATATCTGAAGGAACACGAAACATTAATTTGAAAGAACATAAGCACCCTGTGTTCATTGCAGCATTATCTACAATTGCCAAGAAATGAAAGCAGCCCAAGTGTCCATCAGTAGATGAATGGGTAAAACAACTATGGGACATTTACACAATGAAATGCTACTTGGCTATATAAAAGAAGAAAATTTTAGCCTTTGCAACAGTATGGATGGACCTAGAGAACATTATCCTAAGTGAAATTAGCCAGTCAGAGAAAGAAATACCATATAATTTCACTCATATGTGGAATTTAATGAACAAACTGAACTAACAAGGAAAATAGGGACAAACTCATAGATGGAGAGCAGATGACAGCTAGGTTATTGGGGGTGAGACTGGGGGTGGAAGGATTGAGCAAAAGGAAAAAGGACTCATGGACCTGGACAACAGTGTGGTCATTGCTGGGTGGAAGGATATATAAGGGAGCTAAATTGTAATGCAAAAAAATACAATGAAGATCAGATCAAAAGGAAAGAAAAAATAAAATCTTTAAAATATATAAATGCATACATTTCAGAAAGATAACTAAAATTACAAATATAAGTATATCAATACTTATATAATCTCTAGAACTTTAATAATACCCTCTGCAATTTTCATATTATCTTTTAGTCTGCCCTTCTAATGCAACCAGAAACTAGAACAATCAACTTTTAATTCTATTTCCTTCATAATACATTGTCATGATCTATACTTTTTATTGCCAAAGCTATATTCTTTCCTAACTTAGTTAGAATTTTTAGTTTTTAATGACAATTAAAAGCAATTAGCATTCCTTTAGATAATTCATGAATATATTGCATAACTTTTTTCCCATTTGCAAATATACTCACATTTTTATTCTTGGTGATACTACATTCACTTAGTGTGCTCAAAAGTGAGCTGTTTCATTATGTAGTGACATTGACAACTTTTGCAGAGGCTGAAGAAGGGTTGGGGGAGATACCAGCCCTGGCCTTATTCCCAAACTGCAGCTCCTGGGCCTCCAGGAAGAGAATTCAGAGTTTAAAAGACATTTTTTTCTTTTCTTCCAGAGTTTTACTATCTGAGAGAGGAGTGAGATCTTTTCTACTATTTAAATCATCATTTTAAATCTTTTCTGAGTAGAATCTTTATGATTTCACAACATGAGAGTTTGCACATTAAAGATCTTACCCCACTTAACTAGACCATTAGCAACACAATTCTAATTAATCTAAAATGCAACCTAAGCCACTCCTTTCATAATAGAAACGAGAACAAAATTTAAAACAATGGCAAAATTTCAAGAAGTGAGTGGGACTAGCCTTAGAATATTATCACCTCATTTTTCTCTCTAATTTGAACTCACCCTCTAACTGCCTTACTTTCATTTTGGCAACATATTCCTTTTCCCTGTATAAGTCCTCTGATACCTTCGAAAATTCTACAAGGTCTGCAGAAGCATTGGAGGCATCCTTTCAATACTGGTGCACCACCCTGCTATTCTGCTATTCTCAGGACTACCCCCACTATTCCAGGGATTCCCCCTGGGGCTCCCCTACCTGACATGTTGTCATATACAGTAAACTCAACAGGGGTATTTTCTGGAATGTCCTGTTCATGACACCAATTGTAACACAGGAGCACCAAGCCAGGGAGCTGCTTTGTGTTCATAACATTCCAATAAAACCACCCAGAGGACCAATAGATGTTGACATGCTCTTTATTACTCACATTACAGTGGAGTGAACTACCCTTGGCTGCAGATCAGTGTGAAAGTGACTGCAGTGCACCTTCGGCTTTGGTGCTACTTATAGGGTAAATGAGGGGTGAGTGGCAGCAGGGAGGTAGCCCCAGTAGCATGTGAAAGCGCTACGGGGTTGATAAACACAGGGTCCTTGAGGAGGTTGGGACTCTACATACAGGCTGTTTTCCTCACTCATGGCTTCTGGCCAAGCAGCCACCTGTTCTGCTGGTGGAGGGGCCATATCTTGAGTTACCCCACAGCAGGGAGCTGGGAGCCAGCTATATGGCTGCCTCTCTAGAACACAGACAGCTGCCAGAGCCTCACCTCTTTGCACAAAGAGCTTGTGCTGAAATCCAGGGAGGGTCAGCCACAGACCTCTCTTGTTTCCTGTTGTGTGATATGGGCCACCCCAAAGCTAATACCATGCTGCCCTGGGGGCTGGTTAGGCCTCTGTCCCTAATCACTGCAACCAGATAAGGAGGAGGGAGTACAGTCAACTGG
>PVKM010043451.1:0-12512 GCA_004027735.1 Carollia perspicillata | reverse complement strand
GTGAGGGGCTCGGGGAGGGCCTGACGGCGGGCTGGGGGTCGCTGGGCGCGTGTCCAGGGCTGGGTGTGTCTTGGGTCTGGAGTAAACGTGGGTTTTGCTCGTGGGTGTGCCCAGACAGCGGCCACTTTTAGGGCATCGGGTCTGTTTCCCCTACTGGGGGAGGGTGTGTGCATTTGGTTCCTCCCAGGGTCGCTTTGATGAAGGCTGTGGGGGCCCAGAGAAGGGGAAGGGTGGAGGGTGACGTGTGAAGGTGACCTGAGGGGGTGCGCGAGGGTGACCGTGTGTGGGTGTGTGGGTGTCCACTTCAGTGA
Organism: Carollia perspicillata; assembly: GCA_004027735.1. NCBI lineage: Eukaryota > Metazoa > Chordata > Mammalia > Chiroptera > Phyllostomidae > Carollia > Carollia perspicillata. The sequence goes on along the minus strand of PVKM010043451.1, from coordinate 12,201 downwards.
AGGGTGCTGGGACCTGTGGTGTGTGCAGGGGTGAAAGGGATGGGTGAGTGCCACCACGTCTTGCCTGTGTGTTTGGTCGTGTGAGGGTGACCCATTGTGATGGTACCAGAGACTGGGCTGGGTGACCGCTGGCCACGGCTGTGTGTGCCTGCAGGGGAGTGTGCAGGGTGGAGAGACCTCTGTGCCGGCCCTGTGCCGGGGACCCAGGGATTGTGTGGATGTGTGCGTGTGTGTGCGTGTGTGTGCGTGCAGGTGCATGGGGCACGTACCCCTGAGGGGACCAAGTGTGTGCAGGTAGAGGTGGGTGCATATGTGTGAGGTGACTCCTGAGTGTCCCTTCGAGTGACCGACAGCAGCAGCATCTGTCCCACCTCCAACCGAGGGAGCAGGAGGAGGAGGGTATGGGGAGGGAAGGGCCTCCTCTCTGCTTTGAGGGACTCAAGCCCCAAGTGAGCTACCCAGGGGGCACAGGTCTGGGGCCCAGACTGGGAACGAGATGGGGGTTTCTAGGCCCAATTTTTCTGGTTCCTTCCAGGACCTATGCTGTCCCCTGTTCCTCAGGCTGAAATGGACCCAGGCCTGTCAGACAACTCCCCCCCCCCAGAACCCACCCTACCCCTGCAGGCCCCCTTGACCCTCAGTCAGCCAGCCTCTACAATGGGAAGAGGACAGGCAGGGACTCAGAGGCTGCTGCTTGGACAGAGGGGCTACTCACCAGCCTTGCTGGTCTGGCGCTGTGAGCTGGGGGGAGGGGAGTGTTGAATGCCTCCAAGTACCTGCACGGTAGCTGCTTGTTCCAGCCGACTTCTCCCTGCCGTGGGGTGAGGAGAAGAGGTCCCTGGGAGGGACAGAGACCCAGCCCATCCTAGCAGCTGGGTCACTTTCTTAGCTACAGTTCTGGAAGACCATCTTTGAAATCAAAGTGTTAGAAATTGCACAGCTTTGGTTTCCAGTCCTGCTGCCGCCACTGGCCCGTGGTGTGACCTTTGAGAAATCATCTCACTGCTCAGAGCCTCTGTCTTCCCCATCTGTGAAATGGGCCTCTAACAGCCTCCTCAAAGATGAACTGAGAGCATGTATGCGCTGCTCCTCAGAGGGCTCTCGGTAAATGTTTGGGGGACAAGGGGCTCTGGACAAAATGCTTTAGACTTGGGGGCCCCACAGGAATCTCGGGCTGGGTGACCTCGGCAGGTCACATCCCTCTCTGAACAACTGCTCCTTATTCAAAGAGCAACACTGATAATTCACTGCCCCGCAGGTGGCGGGAGGGACTGATTTGAGAGCACAGCGAGGGACAGGCCCTGGCACGCAGTAGGGCCTGCACAGTAGGGCCTCCGTGAGGCAGGGTGACCCTGGATGTGAGAGCAAGGGGGAGGGTGTGATTCAGGCCCAGTGCTGGGTGGCAGATAATGCAAAGCCTGGGGCGCTGGCCTGGGGCTGGTGACTTGAAGTGGGGGAGGCCCCAGAGGAGGGGTGGGGAGTGTTTCCAGGCCTCATGCCTTCCTGGGGTCGGGCTGAACAGGAAGGGCCTCCCCTTACTTGGCCCAGGAGGCAGCGGGTTTGTGGGGGGTGCCCGGTCGCCAGGGGTGCCACGCCAGAGGAGACGGGCGGTGCCCACAGGAGCAGGGACCGGGCTAGGCCTGAAGAGCCTGGCCGGGGGTGGCCCCAGGGGTGGCCTCTGTGGTGGGCTCTGCCAAGGAGATCACTGGGATGGGAAGTGCCTGGCTCAGGGCAGGGGAGGGACAAGGTGGCCCCTTGGTCTGCCTGCCAGCTTGAAAGGGAGTGTGTGTGTGTTGAGGCTGGGGGTGGGGGTGAGGAGCTTCCAGAGAGACCTCAGTGCGGATAACAGGTCTCATTCATGCTGCAGATGGTGAGTTAGGGTGTGTGTGTGTGTGTGTGTGTGTGTGTTCCTGGCATCTGCCTTGTGGAGTCTTCTGAGAAACCAGGTGACTGTAACTCTAAGGGACATCTGCCTGCAGGGCCACCTCAGCTGCTGTAGTTAAGTCACCACCCAGAAAGGCTTCCAGTGTGGGGATCCTGGAAATTCAAGCTTTGAAACATATTTTTGTATAATAGAAGCTCAGGGCCCGATGGGATTTTAGGTGCTCCTTCGTCTTCTTTGAATACTCCCAGTGGTGAGAGTTCACTACTTTGTGGCTGTGTGACCTTGTGAAACTTACTTAACCTCTCTGTGCCTTTGTTTCCACCTCTGTACAATGGGGGAGAGAGAATATGAGAATAAAGGGATTAATATGTAAAGGTCTTAACACAATACCTGGCATTTAGTAAGCACTCAACAAATGTTAATTTCTTGTTCTTTTACAAAGTTGCCATTCTATGGTTGGGAATGTGGTAGGGGTGGGGAGGGGAGAGGTGAGGGACCATGGGGAGAGGATATCGATCAGCGAATTCTTTTGAAGTCCCACCCCCATGCCCAGTGGTTCCTGCTCCTCCCCCACATGACTCCCCGACTCCTCTCCCCTCCAGCTACTCCTGGCGACTCTGAATGTTGTGTTACCAGGGCAAGGTTGTTCTCTGTAAAATGCAAAGCTGGGGACCCTTGGGCTGTCCCAGGCCAGGGCCTGACACAGGGGCACCACAGGGCTCTGCTGCCTGTTAACTCTAAAGTAGCAGTGGCTCTGGGGACAGACACCTGCTGTGTGATTTGGGGGAAGGGATTTCTCTGTTTGAACTTCCTCATCTGTGAAATGGGTAGCAGTGCCAGCCCCTCGGAGATGTCGTGATGAGATCGTGAGCTCCTAGCGGAGACTGAGCCCAGCCTGCCTTGTAGTCAGCCCTCAGGGGTGCGGCCTTTCCAGGAGGGCGCCTGGAGTGGTCAAGGAGGGCATACGGAGGAGGAGGTTCGAGCTGAGCCATGCGGTGGCCACAATGTGACTCGAGCCAGCTGTAGCTTGCCCTGACCCTTGGCTCTTTTTCTTATCTGTCAGCTGAGGATGGATACTTGACCTACGGGACTGTACTGGGGGTCACAGCATCCCCCTGGTGCAGTGGGAACCTGGTGCCTCTGCCCTGCCTCCAGCTGCGGGGCCCAGTGTGTTTCTCTCCCCTCGGGGTGGGGTTTGGTGTGGGGCTGAGCTCTGCTGGAGAAAAAGGGTTTGGCCTTTTGAAAACAAATGGGTCCTTCCATCTCATGGATGGGGCACAGGGCCCTAGGGGGTCCTCCGCTCCCCCTCCCTGCAGGCGACACTGGGGCAGGGGCCTCTGGGCTCAGGCTCTGGAAGATGCTAGAGCGGCAGTGGGGTGGGTGCCAGGGCCATCCTGCAGGGGCGGAGGAGGACACGACAGAGCTCCCCCCAGGAGCCAGGTCTCGCACAGGCCTCCCTCCTGGACCTCCCGCTGGAGCTGGGGCCTCCCCGCAAAGCTGCTGGGGGCAGAGGGGCCGATCACTCCAGGAGAGGCCAAAATAGGGTTCCTGGAGGCTGGAGCCAACTGGGGCAGCTGGGGGTGGGAGGTGGTCAAGTCTCCATCCCCCCAGCCTGGCGGGGGCTGAGGGCTTCGTTTGGGAGGCGGCCTCCACACCTCTGAGGGCTTAGTAACGGAACCAGCGTTTCTTTAACCCTCAAGGCGATCTTTGGAGGTAGGAATTATTGGAACCCTCATTTTATGAAGGAGGAAACTGAGGCATAGAGAGAGTAAACGAGTTCCTCAAGGTCACACACAGCTGGGAAGTGGCCGCGCTGGACTGAGCTAGGGCCTGGCAGGCTAGTGGAACTGGGCGACAGTCCCATTTCATCCCCTCTTGCTGTGTGATCTTGGACAACTTACTTCACCTCTCTGGGGCCTTCCTGCCTCCCAGATTACGCCCATGTTACTGCTGCTTCATAAGGGCCTGTTCTTTGCCAGGCTCTGGGCCAGGTGTGTCCCGTGTCTTTTCTCACTTAACTCTCACCTTGGCCTTGGAGGTGGGTGATGCTGGGTGGGGGGAGGGGCTTGCTCCTCCACCACCTCACAGGGCTGTCACCTGTCAAGCTCCTGTGAACGTCACTGGGGACGGATCCAGGGGAGCTTTCTTTGTGAACTGTAGAGTGCTGTCAACAAAACTGGGGTCGGGGCAGGGCCCGTGTCCAAGCCCTGGGATCACAGCACGGGCGAGGAGAAATGCTCGGAACCTCGCGGTGGGAGGGCTCTGAAAAGCCGCATTCCTCCTGGACGTGCCCTGGATGTCCCCAGGGTTGGGGCCCGGGCCTGCCTTTCGTCCCCGCTGGTCGTGGGGAGCTCAGCGTTACACCCCTGCTGCCCCATTTTTGAGTGCTGGCCCCACTGCTCCCGAGGGTCCCTCTGGCCTGAGTGACTGGGGCTCAGAGAAGAGGAGTGACCCGGAAGCCACGCAGCCGTCAGGAGCAGCTCGAGCATGCTTTCCTGATTGGCCGAGAGCTCTCCTGGGCCGCCTGGGGCTGCCCTGTCCTCTGCTGAGCCTCCGTGGCCAGCTTGGGGTCTGGGCCAGAAATGAATGGTTTGAATGAGTGAATGAAGGAAGGAAGGAAGCCAGGAATGTGAGCTTTGTGTTGTCTCCTAAGGAGGTGGGTCTCGGGGACAGTGAGGCTGGCAGTGTCCTGCGGGGTCCAAGGCGTGTACCTGTGGGCTGGGAGGGGCCAGGGGCCGCAGGGGGCGAGCCTGTGGTCCAAGTGCGGAGACTCTGCCGCCTCATCTGGGTGGGTCAGAGGCACTGTGGGCCGTGGCTCTGGGCTCCAGCCCAGCTTCTTGGAGCCCCGTGATTTTGTGTCTGGGGGGACAGGGTGGCTGGAGCCAGAAACCGCCCCGAGGCCCAGCCCCCCCCCCGCCGCCAACCCCTGCTCTAGTAGGGATTAGGGTCTGGGCTGGGCCTCGACCACCTGGCTTAGTTTGCTGTCCCCTCTAATGGTCCACCACATCCTGGGGACAGCAGGCCAGTGCCTGGTAAATATTTGTTGACGGACACCACCCCCCACCCCCTACCCCCTTGCCTTGGCTCCTAGCCTTCCAAGATTCTAGGAGGACGTGTAGCCTTCACTTCCGGCCCTCTCCCTCCAGAGCAGGCCCCGGCCAGAGGGGCGGCCGCTCCCCTCCCCCACTGACCAGGCCTATTCTCAGAGCCAAACAGGAAGCCGTGATTACAGGGGGAGTCTGAGCAGCAGTGGCTGAGGGCCCAGCTGGGGGTGGGGGTGGGGGCAGCCCGGACAGACGCTCTGGGCCCTTCCCTACTTGGCTGCTGAGGGTGGAGGGCACAGCTGGCCGGCCTTTTACACCAGGTGGGGAGGGTTCTACAACATCCTCCCCGAGCTGGGCCTTGGTGCTGTCAGTTTTGGGTTCTCTAAACCTCACGCAGTAGAAGGAGCAGGGACCTTTGAGCCAACCAGACCAGGGCTGAAGTCCTGGTTCTGCCACTTTCTTGCTGTGTGATCTTGCCAGCTTCACTTAACCTCTCTGAGCCTCAGTCTCCTCTTCTTTAAAATGAACTAAGAACACCTCTGCCTCCGAGTTGTTCGGGAATGACCAACAGGAATGATAAAGTGCCTAGGAGGAGAGCGCTGCTCCTGCAAGCGCTCGTGTCTTCTGTTTACCTGCTTCAGCTTTGCTGTTCTCCTGTCCTTTCTTGCTCTCACCCAAGTACTTGCTTTTCAGGGTGGGGATGAGGCTTTCCCTTGGAGTGTGGGAACCAGGTTTGAACGATCAGGAGGACCCAGAGCAGAGCCCTGGGTTGGGAGCCCCGCTCTGAGGGAGGCGGTGGGCAGGGACTCCAACGGGAGCAGGCAGGGTTTGGGACAGGTTAGGGGACGCATGTTCCAGGATCTCGTGGTCCTGAGTCCATGGGAAATTTGGTTCTCTGGAGCTGTGGGCAGCCTGCAGGTCCAGCGTGGAGCCAGAGGATTGGACTGGACCCGGCGACTCTTTAGGTTCTTCCAGTCCCCGATCCCCAGAGAGACCTTGCTGTTTGCGGCATCGGCTCAGCACACGGTGACGCCAAGTTCTTTCCATTTTCCTCCCAGCTGGGAGCTCCTTGGCTTCGTTCCGCTCCTCACACCTGCCCTGGCTCTGAGCAGGGGACTGCCATGTTTGCGTGGGAGCTCAGAGGTGGGAGGTGGTCAGCCCCAGAGCCCCGTGCCCTTGGCCTGAGGCCCAGGGATGCCTGGGTCTGGTCCAGTGGCTGGGCCTGGCCCTGTAGCCTTAGGTGGTCTCACTGAGCCTTCCAGCCACTTGTGGTGGCTGGTGTGTTCCCCTCACTTAGGAGAGGGCTTGGAGATGGACACCACCTGCCAGAGCTCCTGGGGCCGGGCCCTGGGGAGTGGTGTTCCATGGCCCCTGTGTCCAGTCTGGGCTCCGCCCTGTGCCCTTGTCATCATGCCCCCCTCAGGGCCAGAGTTTCCTGAGGTGCGGATGCGGCCAGGGTGCAAATGCTGACTAGGGCCTTCGTCCTGCTCCTGGGACAGGCCACGGACTGGCTTTACCTGGGGTCAGCCTCAGCCCAAGGCCCTCTCCGTACCCGCTGCACTGCCAGCCAGCCTCCTGCCCACATCCCGCCCCACCCCCTTCCCAGCCCTTCTCACTAGCCCAGACTTTAATAAGGGTAATTTAGAATCAATCACCAGCGGGATGTGGAAAATCTAATTGCAGCAAACTGATTGCCAATTCGGCTGTGGGCATCAGAGTGGCTCATTAGGCCAGTCCCTCTCCCTGGGCCAGGGTTTGAGGGGGCCTATATGGGAGCTGACCAGGCAGGGCTCCAGGAGAGTGGGGGCTGTTATATTGGGAGCAGGGGGAGGGTAGTCTTGCTTCTTGGGGTGCCTGGTGGAACCCATAAATTGCCTCCCTCTCCAGGGCCCATGGCTGCATCGTGGGCACCTGTGTCTGCCTCTATCTTCACTCACCCACCACACTCACGGCCGCCTCCTCAGGGCCAGGCTGCTGTTGACGGTGGGGTGGAGATGTGTGCAGCTGAGTTCTACCTGGTTTCCACCCTTGAGATGCTCTGTGTTGGGGAAAGCGGCACAGATGGTGACGACGACATGATAACGGCCGGAACTCAGAGAGCGCATGCTGCATACCAGGCACGGTTGTAAGTGCTTAACATGTTCTATCTCAGTTTTCACTGTGACCCCATGAGGCTGGTGTTGTTACCCCATTTTACAGATAGGGACCCCGAGGCCAGTGAGGTTAAGCCACGTGACCAGGGCGAGGCAGCGAGCCGCTGCAGTCTGCGCTTCCCTAGGGCCATGTTGTTCGGGGCACGTGGCTGTGTGTGCGCATGCGCGCGGCCTTTTGATTGACGGATCCGTCTGCTCCGCAAACCCTAGGTGAGGACCCGCCGCGCGCCGGGCCTGTGCCAGGGGCTGTGGGTGTGCCGGTTATTGTGTGCGTGTCCTGCGTCTTGTCAGTGAGCCTTTCCTGAGTGGGGTGTGTGTTTGCGGTGGTTCTGTTGTGCCTGAGTGAGGTTTCAGGGGGAGGCACGAAAGAGTGGCTGCGACGGGAGGCCCTGCCTCCCGCTCTGGGACGGGTCTGAGCCCCAGTTCTGCCCTGGGGCGGGGTGAATTAGGACAAGGGACTGCTCGGCAGAGCCGTGGGCTCCTCTGTCCGGTGACCAGTGGGCAGTGCCTCCTCGCTAGGTTGTGGTGAGGGGCAGGGTTGGGGGAGGAGCGGCTAGTGAATTCGTTGGCAGCTCATTAAAAGGAAGCTGCTGCTGGATAAATGAATTGTATTTATTTTCATTGTCTTACTTCCCCTAAGATTTTATGTCTCAGGTGAATCTGCTCCGGGCTGGTCCAGGGACCACAGACAGCCGTTTTCCTCCCCTCTGAGCCTCTACTTCTGCATCCGTAAAGTGGGGACACTGGACTGGGTGACTCAGAGGCCTTCCAAGCTTCCCATCCGAGGAACTGTCAGAAAGACCCGAGGCCAGAGAGGGCAGGGCCCGACCTGCGGTGGCCCCCATGGGGAGGGAGAGCAGCCTGCTGGACAGGGTGCGTGGATGGGACGCCGTTTCCTTCAAGTGGCCTGTCTGTGGTCCCTCTTGGGCTGGGGTGGCAATGTCCCTCTCCTTGCCCATCACACTGACCACTGCCTCTCTCCCAGCCTCGGGACAGGATCAATCAAATTCAGGCCAGCTGGGGGCAGGGCTGTGCATCTGGTTTCCTGGACATGGGGGGAGCACTGAGGAGGGGAATCCAGTGCCCACGCCCTTATCCCTACTCTGCTGCCGACCTGCCAGTCTCTTTAGCCACTGTTTGCTGATGTCTCCTCTGCGACTGGCCTGTGCGGAGCACTAGGAACCCGTGAGGGCTCGGCCTGGTTCCTGACCTTAGGAAGCTCCCAGTGAGGTGAGGAAGCAAGCACGCACGCGAGAGGAGCTGAGGATGTGAGTCGGGAACCAGAGGTTCCAGAAAATCAGGGAGGGCTTCATGCAGGAGGTGTCCTTCGTACCAGGCCTTAAAGGATGACAGCGCCTGGGTAGGCAAAGGGACCAGCGTGGACAAAGGCTCAGAGGTGGGAACAGTTGTGATATATTAGGGAACTAAAGTGTGGTTAGAAGTAGCAATTCCCAGCTGAGAGAGGGTCGTAAGTGGAGGTGGAGATGTATCTCCCTTTGGGGTGAAGGAGCCATTGCTATCGGGGGCACTATTTCGAATGAGAGTATGTTGTTTCTTGCATTTAACAGACATTCACTGGGCGCCTGGCACTGTGCCATGGGGTATTCTGGGGCTGAATGGTTGAACCCCAGAGGGCCTTGGCATGAAAGACCCCAGTGGCTTACAGGAGGGGCTTTGAATCCCAGCCAAAGCTCTGGGTTCCATCCTGCGGGCAGTGGATGTCAGTCTGTAAAGTGGGGGCGGCCCTGCCGCTCCGAGGGGCTGGCCCTGGGGGCCGACGGGAGCATGGGTGGAATAGCGTGGATGCTGGATTATGCCCCGTGAGTGCCTGCCACGTGCAGGACACTTTGCCGAATGTCTTACGTATAAAAACTCAACCCTTGCAACAACCTTAGGAAGGAGGCACCATTATTACCTTGATTTTACAAAAAAGGGACATCAAAGCACAGAGAGGTTAAGCAACTTGTCCAAGGTCACAGAGCTAGTAAGTGGCACACTCACTAGGATTTGAACCGCCGCAGTTCACCCGAGAGTCCAGTCTGGGGCACAGGTGCTGCCTCGTGCGCTGCAAACTGTCAAGTGTGGTGCCCCGAGAGGATGAATTTAAGGCCAGTCAGGCCTTTCGAGGTACCTGAGCCTGTGTGGCTGCTGTGGGGGAGGAGCTGGGAGCTTTTGGCTTCTATCTGGGGCTGTTCTCTGTTGTGTGCTTTCTGTCCAGGCTGAGCCATGGGCTGAGGACAGCCCAGGTTGACTGAGGAGGACAGCCCAGGTTGGGAAAGATCAGGGGACTGAAGGCGATTTCAGCTGAAGGAGCCCTGGGAAATGCTTTCGGCCAACGTGTTCATTGTCCTGAAGGGAAAACTGAGGCCAAAGGAGTGATCTTTAGTCCTTGTGAGGATCTTCTGAGATCTGGTAGTTCAGCCATCTTATTTTACCCACGGGGCAGTTGAGGCTCAGAGAGGTATAGTGGCTTGCCCAAAGTAAAACAGCAAGTTGGCAGCTACTCCGAGACTAAGAACTTTCTCTCCTGACTCCTGGGCAGGGCACCATCCCTTGTATCATATTTCTTCTCTTTACCTGTTTCTGTTCTGCCCAGATTGCAGGCCTGGCTGCTCTTGTGCCCAAGACTCTATGCAAAATTGGTTCTCACCATTTCATTTAATGTACTTCTCCAGACTCGTCCCTTTGCCCTGGACAACCCACGCTGCTTCCGCCCAAGACTCCTGGGTGCACAGTGCAACGCTGTCTCATTTGCCTTCATGTCTAGTCATGTACTGTTCACTCCCAATGGCTTGTTTTCCTTCTCCTGTGTTCTCCTACTTATGCTCCAAAACCCAGCACAGATGCTCCTCGTCTGAGGATCCTTTACCGACCTCTCCTCGTGTGCAGTGGGCCCTTCTTCAGCCCCGTCTCTCCTGCCTCCCTCTCCTAGATTCCAAGGCAGGGCTTCCCTTCTCCATGTAGGGTTCTGTGTAAAGCCTGAAGTTGCTTCCATCGCTCCATAGTGCCTGGTTCCCCACAGGGTTACATCCTTATCTCCTTGGAGCCCTCGCTTGGATACATTGTTGCAGCAGCTACTCCCCCAATTACATCATCTCCCAGTTTAGCCCTCACACATGTTACTTTGTTTCATTTCCCCCAATCCTGACATTGCTACATTGTACCTTTTTTGCATTCACACTTTCGCACATCCTCAATCTTTTTGACTTCTGGTTCTCTCCAGTTGTCACACCTTATCCTTTCTCCCCCGCCCCCTGCTGCTGCCATCCCCAAGCTTACATAAGAGGAGAATGGAGGCTGGCAACAGGGAGCTTTGGGCTCCAGGGACGCAGCCTTCCCGCCTCCTTTAGCTGAGTGTGGACCGGGCCCTATTGGACCCCACCTTTCTGGAAGGTGGGCATACCATGAGATTCTGGGGGCTCAGGTTTGGTTACAAGAGATCTTCTCCCTCTGCCCTCCACCCACCTCCCCGCTGCAATCCTCCCTTGCTCCTCTCCTCTGTCCCCTCCCTTCCCACCCTCTTTTCTTCTCCGTCCTCCTCCTGCTCTGGTCCCCAGAGGCCTCTGCCTCACTTGCTCTCTGGCTGGTTGGAACCTCTCATCTCCCTGGCTGCCACTCCGTGGGGCCAGGCCCTGAGGAGTCCTGGGGGCCCAGGGCCTGGAGGGCTGAGGAGGTGGTTTAGGTCAGGGCTAGAGGACCTCTTCTCTACTCCTTACCCTCCTGGGCCCAGAACCCCTCATTCCCTACATCCCTCCTCCAGAAGTGTAGTTCTGAGGGCGATCAGTCCCTCCCCTTGCTGTTCCCAGGAGGATGCTAAACCCAAGGGTGGAGCTTGGCTGTTCAGGTTCCCCCAGTGGTTCGAGGCAGAGCAGCTCCCCCAGGGCTGAGGCCCCCAGGTGGCCTCTGGGAGCTGAGCCCTGGCGTGGCTGATTCCTGTTCTCATATGAGGTAGTGGGCCTGGGAGGCTTTTGGGGACAATCTCAGATCCAGAAGGAGAGGTCGCAGCTCTGTGTAGGGGGAGTGGTCTCTGAGGCTGTGGCTGAGCCCAGGGCATCCCTTTCCTGTGTGGAGCCAGGTCCGTGCTTGCGCCTAGGTCTGGGCTCAGACCCAGATGTGCACGTGTGTGATGACAGCTGCTGTCTGCGCTGATGAGTGCAGGGCCCGGGGCTGTGTAGGGGAGGACCTTTGTGGCTCACTCCTTTGTCTTCACTGTTTCAGTGGCTTGGGAGTGAGGCCAGGCCAGGGGCATTCAGGAGTTCCCCAGATTCCTGCCTCTTCCCTTTCTCAGCTGTGTGGGGCTTGCCTCCAGCAGGTGGGTGGCCATGGATATTAGCAGCCCCTGGGAGAATGTAGAGGAAGTTGGGGGACATTCTCCCTACCTCAGGGGAGTTGAGGCACATGTAGGAATGCTCACACCTGCAGACCCATTTGAATACCTGAAGGAACATGCAAACATGCATGTGGCCTGAGCACACACCTTTGCCTGTGCGCACATGTGGAAACAGCCATGCTCATGCCTCAACACACATGGGCACACAGAGACAGGGAAACACACTCCACGGGTGCACATGCACCACTCAGAGACAGAGCCCGTGTACTCACCTGAACACACCCAGTCCCACACAGGCATCTAAGCCCACCTGACAACCTGCAGGTGTACATGCATGGATGGATGTATATGCATGGACGCATGCCCAGAAACACCGCTGGATGTGCTTGCATGTGCGTACCTGCATGCCTGCATGAACACACCCACACCCACACCACACACAGGTTACTGGGGCTCCAAGCTACCAGGAGAGTGTCCGTCCTTAATCCCAGCTCTTAATCCTAGAGTCTAGGGAGCCAAGGCCAGAGGGGCAGCTGGTCGTCTGTGTCCTTAGCAGTGATTAAGGGCAGGTGCAGAGGGCCTCTGAGCTTTGTCTTCTGCCTGACCTCCAGGCACACAGCAAATTTCAGGCTGGGGCTCCTTCAGAGATTCCAGTCTTGTAATTTACCAGACCCTGGGCGCAGACATGCCGGGGAGGGGGTGTGTTGTGTGGCCCTGAGGAAAGGGACACAGTCAGAGAGGCCAGGGGAGGCGGTCCCTTCTCTTAACTCCCTGCCCGATGCAGATCCT
>PVKM010043450.1:0-12532 GCA_004027735.1 Carollia perspicillata | reverse complement strand
CACATATAAGTGAAATGATATGGTATTTGTCTTTCTCTGTCAGAATAATTTTATTAGCATAAAATGCTCTAGGTCCATCCGTTGTGTCACAAATGGCAAGATTTCATTCTTTTTGATGGCTGAGTAATATTCCACTGTATCTGTATGTCACTTCTTTTGCATTCATTCATCTACCAATGGACCACTAGGTTGCTTCCATATTTTGACTATTGCAAATAATGCTGCAGGGAACACAGGGGTGCATATATCTCTTCGAATTAGTGTTTTTGATTTCTTCTGATAAACGCCCAGAAGTGGGACTCCTGGGTCATGTGGCAGTTCTGTTTTTAATTTTGTTGGGAAATCTCCATACTGTTTTCCATAGTGGCCGCACCAATTTGCATTCCCACCAACAGTGTGTGGGAGTTCCCTTTTTGCCACATCCTTGCCCGTGCCTGGTATTCCTTTCCGGTGATAGCCATTCTGACACGTGTGAAATCTCATTGTGGTTTTGACTTGCATTCCTTGATGATTACAATGATTATTATTTAAATATTTATAAGCAAAGCTAAACCTCAGGCCCCCAAGGCACTGCACTGCCTCTCGCCTCACATGGTGAAGCAGGGAGGGAAACAGCTTCATATCCACCCAGGCTCAGGGCAGCTACTCCAGCGCTGCGGCCGGACCTCTGTGTCCTGCCCCACTAACTCCCTGGCTGTGTCGCCACAGGCAGGGGGACCTCTCTGTCCTCTGTAAAACGCGGCCAATAAATATTTCATAGGACAGTTATAGGCATCACCTGAGATTATGTACATAAATACCTTGTGCTGAAAAGTTACTAGATTAAAATTAGAGTCTTATTACAAACTCAGGATGGCGAGAAATGGCCCTGTGCCTCCTCTCCCGTTTCTAAACTGGCCTCCTTCCCTCAGTCACAGAGAGTCAGGCTGGAGTTTGAAAGTTGGTTCTGCCACCTACTTGCTGCACGGCCTCTCTGAGCCTCAGCTTCCTGCTGTGTAGAACGGAGCGAATACCCATTTGGTGGGGTTACTGTAAGGAGTGCATGAAAGAGTTAATGCACAGTAAGGGCTGGCAAACCAGATGGCGAGCCAAATCCAGCCGGTTGCTGACTTTGTAACATTTTATTGGATCCCCGTCTGGCTCATTCACTTATACATTGTCTGTGGCTAGTTGGGTGCTACAGGGGCAGTGGAGTAGTTGTGACAGAAACTGTGTGGCCTACAAAGCCTCAACTATTTACTCTCTGGCCCTGTGTAGAAAAAGTTTGCCGACACCGGATGTAGGAGGTGTCTCACTGGGTGCCTGCTTGTGGTAGGTGCTCCATGACCATGGCGGCTGTCATTGTAACCACCATTGTCTGTGTGGTCACGCAGCCGTCAGGTGGAGCAGTGTTCTGCAGAGGTGAAGGGGAGGCAGCCCCGTGGGGGCGGAGCTCGCAGGCGTCACCAGCACAGCGCCATGCAGGCAACAGGCCTGTGTCAAAAAGACTCCTGGCCTTGTGAACTTTCTAACACATCAGCCAATATCCTCTAAGCATTTACATCTGCCAGGAAAATGTATCAGAAGTCTGTAGTTAGGGCCACCGTGAGTCCTTATAATGCCTTTGCGTGAATTAGGAAAATGCACCCTGCCCTGGCTGGGTAGCCCAGTGGGTTAGAGTATCATCCCTATACGTCAAGGTTGCAGGTTAGATCCTGGTCAGGGCACATAGCAGATTCAACCACATGAATGACTAAATAAGTGGAACAATAAATCAGTGTCTTTCTCTCTAAAGCCATTACATTTTTTTTTTAAAGAAAATGTACCCCTTCCTTGAGACACTCAATTGTTATGATAAATATACCGATTTGTGAGAAGGGGATGCTTTATTGTCAGGAGGCTGCACTAAGTACACAGACCCACCACGTGTCCTCCATGAACGAATGCCCTGAGCCTGCGCAGTGCCTTGTTGCGCAGCTGGGTGTGGCAGCCCCGCCTGGCCATGAATGGTGAAGCAGCGTGACCCTGACTTTCACGTGCCTGTCTGTTGTTTAGCAGTGAGGCCCACTTCTCATGGACCTCTGTGTGCATAGCTATGACTTTGCCTCTCATCTGTGTTTCCTTGGCTTCTGTGGGCCCAGCGGGCCCAGCAGGCCCTGCTGCCTCCTTCCTCACCTCCACCTTTGGGACCCCACAGACAGAGATGGAGCTGATCCAGCGTATTGGCGTCCCTGCCAGTAAGATCATCTATGCCCATCCCTGTAAGCAAATTGCACAGATCAAGTATGCTGCCAAGCACGGGGTCCAGCTGCTGAGCTTCGACAATGAGATGGAGCTGGCAAAGGTGGTGAAGAGCCATCCCAGTGCCAAGTAAGCTGAGAGCCACTCGTGCAGGGAGGTGGAGAGGGTGGGAGGGGTGGAGCTGGAGCCAGGGACCCTGCCACCTGCCCTGGGCCCAGGGCAGGGTCACAGGAGGTTGGGGCAAGCACCCTTGGATGGGATCCAGGATGCCAGGGCCTGACTCTGGCAAAGGCATGGCTGAGAGAACTGGAGCGGGTGATTGGGAAAGCTTCACGGAAGAGCTTGCGTCGGAGGTGGGCCTTGAGTAGTGAACCCAGTTTGGGGAGGGCACAAACAGTGTGTCAGAGAGAGCTGCATAAGCAAATGTATGGAGGTTGACATCGCATGGGGCGTCTGTGGGGTAAGCAGAAATCTGGTGAGACTGGGAGACACCATGGGCGAGGGGTGAAGGGTGATGGGGACAGTGAATGATGCTGGTCACGGGGCAGGGACCTGATGCAAACGGGCCTTGCAAGGGGTCAGGGCCAGGTGTTTTGCTCAGGCTGAGGCTCTTACATGGTCACTTGACACCCTGGGGATTCCAGGGAGGGACCTGGGGGTGAAGGGGAGGCCAGGTGGTGGCCACTCTGCTTCACCCACAGCAGCTTCCACTTTGTCTGTTACACATGGTCTTGGGTTTCTCGATAAGACTGTGTTTGAAAAATAAAATAGCTCCCCTCTTACAAAGAAAGCTGGGAACGCCTAGCTGGTGTAGTGGCTGGTGTAGAGGAAGTGGAGGTGCCAGGGAGAATGGGTGAGGTCTGACCAGGGCAGGGACTGTAGGAAGGGCCCAGGGACGTTTATGGACTGGATGGGACATGGTTCGGAGGCTGACGGGCTGGTCCGGGAGAGAAAGGGGCCCAGGGGCACGTGGGGTTGGGCAGCTCTGAGCTGCTGGGCTTCACATCCCTTGACCCAGAGAGGTGGTTGGGGTGGGGGAGGCGGGGTCTACCTGGCGGAGGTATGCTGTGTGTCTCCCCAGGATGGTTCTGTGCATCGCCACCAATGACTCCCATTCCCTGAGCCACCTCAGCCTTAAGTTTGGAGCATTGCTAAAATCCTGCAGACACCTGCTTCAAAACGCTAAGGAGAGCCATGTGGAGGTGGTGGGTGTGAGGTGAGTGTCTGGAAGCCCCACCCTCTCCACCCACACCAGGCCTATTGCCTCTTTCCTGGGAGCTAATCAACTCTGTATGAGCACTCCCCAAGGTCCTCCAGGGAGGGCCTGTCCCTGGGCATGGAATTCTGCCATGTGAGAGTTTCCTCTCTCTGGAAAGAAGGTTTGATGAGTCCTGCTGCCCCAACCCCACAGTCCCCAGGTGTCCCAGGAGGGGCCTGGCTTTGCAGGAGTTTTACCAGCCTGTACGCCACACCTTTGCTCTGCTTCTCTCCTTGGAGGGGCATGGAGTAAGTAGTGGCAATGACCTAACAACATAGCTTTCATTTATCTGTACTTAGGACATTCCAGGCCCTGTGCTAAATGTTCCATATACATTATCTCACAGCTTTGTGGGATCTTCTCCCCACTTTACAGATGGGGAAACTAAAGCCCAGGCATGCCACACCGCTGACAGAGGGGACCCCATCCAGGTCTGGCTGGCTCTGGGGTCCTTGCCCTCATCCCAGAAGGCCCTACCTTAGTGGCAGAATGCCCACTCGTCACTTGCCACATGGCCCACAACAAGTCATTTAAACTCTTAGGCCCTCAGTCATCACATCTGCCAAGTGGGCACCAAGTCCAATGTGCTTTTCCTGGCTGGGGCTGAGATGGTGGTGCCTGCGGCCCTGCTTGTAAGCCGAGGCTTTTCCTCCTTTCCCAGCTTTCACCTCGGCAGTGGCTGTCCTGACCCTCAGGCCTATGCTCAGTCCATCGCAGACGCCCGAGTTGTGTTTGAAATGGGAGCCCAGCTGGGCCACAGGATGCATATCCTGGACCTTGGTGGCGGCTTTCCTGGAGTGGAGGGGGCCAAAGTGAGATTTGAAGAGGTAACCAGGGAGCTGGAAGCACCGTGTTTAGCTCTGTGGGGGTGGGGTTGCGGTCGGGGGTGGGGGCGGGGAGGATCATAATGAAGATAGGAAGCCAGTCTGCGGGAGTCCTATGTGCGAAGTGCTGTGCTTGGTGTTTTACCTGGATCTTATTATTAACCTCGTGTTACTGCTGAGCAAACGAGCCTCGTAGATATGATGTCACTTCCTGAGTCTACAGTAGGGCTGGCTGCACACGCAGCTCTGCCTGACTCCAGCTCACGCACATGTTTGAGGCTCAACCAGGCCATATTTGCATAAGTCATAAAGCTCTCTGAAAGTCTGGGCTGATAAGAAATCAAATGGGAAGGCAGGAAAAGGAAAGCAAACCTGTCTACCTCCCCCATCTATGAGATGAAGTCCAGAAAAATGTGTCATCCCAATCTCCACTCCAACCACTAGGGGACGCTTCTCCTTAGTAGTAAGAGCTTCATCTCGGAATATCTACATCAAAGACCTGTCCCTGAGAAAATAATTCACTATAGACACAAAGAATTAGCCTCACAGATGAGCACTGCAGCCTTGTACGTCACAGAATTCCACTGCACTTCCTCTGTCCATCTAACTCTCGGGGATTGGTTAAATTATGAAACATTCTTATGATGGAGACATTTACTTACATGTAAAGGCCATTCAGTCTCTTGAGTAAATCAGGATACAAAAAAACATATGTGTATAGCCCCAGCTTGTTTATCATAAAAAAAATGCATTTATATTAAAAAAAAAAAGAATTGAAGGAGCTACTCCAAAAAGGTAGCAATTATTAGGTTTATCTGGATAATAGAATTAGGAGTGATTTTTTTCTTCTCATCCAAGAACATGCTGATTGATTTTAGAGAGAGGGGAAGTGAGGGGGAGAGAGAGGGAGAGAAACATCAATCAGTTGCCTTTCCTGCATGCCCTGCCTGGGACCGAACCCGCAACCTAGTCACGTGCCCCCACCTGGGAACGGAACCTGCACTCAACCTTCCGGTTTACAGGACAATGCTCCAGCCACCTGAGCCACACCAGTCAGGGAAGGAGTGACTCTTTTTTTGAAAAAAACTTTAAAGGGTTTTTTTTTCAGTTACAGTTTACATTCAATATTATTTTGTATTAGTTTCAGAATAGTATAAAGTACATGATTATACTTTACAATATGTTACTACAACATCATTGACCATATTCCTTGTGCTGTACTTTACATCCTGTGACTGGTTTGTAACTGCCAATCTGTCCTTAATTTCTTCCCTTCTTTCCCTGGTCCCCTGACCCCTTCCCCTCTGGCGACCATCCGTCTGTTTTCTGTGTTTATGAGTCTGTTTCAAGTTTGTTCATTCATTTATTCTGTTCTTTAGATTTCACATCTAAGTGAAACCATACGGTATTTGTCTTTCTCTGATTTATTTCACTTAAAATACCCTCTAGGTCGGTCCATCCATGCTGAAATTAGGGGTGTTTTTAATCTTCTTCTTTCTTGTTGGTGTTTTCTGTAAAAAATATGTCATTCAACAGATTACTTTTTTATGAAAGAAAAATCCACACCAGGGCTCCTGGAATCTTAGTGCCAAGAGTTATTTTGGGAGTGCCTCTTCTCACTGAGGGCATTGCGAAGGGTGAGGCACACAGGATGAGGGGCCTGACCCCACTCTGCCTCCCACCCACCTTCTTGGCCAGCTGTCCCTGGTGACCAGCTGGGGCCTCAGCGCCCAGCTGCCAAGTCCTTCCTTCTGAAATTGAAGAAGCTCTCAGAAAACACACTTGGAGCTCTAGCAAGTCTTCAACATAAACCCCACACTTCAAACACATAATTGTCCACCCTCCGTCCTCCTACCACCAGATTGCTTCTGTGATCAACTCAGCCTTGGACCTGTACTTCCCGGAGGGCTGTGGCGTGGATATCCTGGCCCAGCTGGGTCGTTACTACGTGAGCTCGGCCTTCACCTTGGCAGTCAGTATCATCGCCAAGAAGGAGGTTCTTCTGGAGCAGCCTGGCAGGGAGGGTAGGTGCCAGGTGGGCAGCAGAGCCCCATTCTTCCCCGAAGGCAGAGACTGGCTGGCTGAGCAGGGTCTGGCTCAGGGAGTAGGGAATCTAGAAACTGCGTCCTTGCTTTACAGAAACGTACGAACAAGTTGCCTCACCCACGAGACACTTATTTAACATCTTTTTTTCCTATGCATGCTCATATTTTATGAAGATTAAAATAAAAACAACCTTAGGTAGAATAGATACTTTATTAGGTGTGTTATACAGATGAGGAAACTGAGAACCAAAACAAATACAAGTGAATTGCTGAAAAGCTAGTAGGAAGCAAAGCCTGCATTTGATCCCATGTTTGTCTCCTCTCCTATGTACTGCTCACCCTACTGCCTCTTGCTCACCCTACTGTGTCTCATGACATAATGAAAATAATGAATGACAACATCTGTTTGTCTAAGCCCACTTTACAGATGACAGATGTAGGCATGGAGAGGTTGAGTCACTCACTCAAGGTCACACAGCTGATGAGGGGCAGTGCTAGGATTCAAGTTCAGGCTGGTCTGACTCAGGTGTCTGTGCCCACACTGCCAGCATCATCACTCTTCCCTGCCCTTCCGGCTGGATCAGTCCTCTCAGCAGTCCCACAAGAGAATCGGTGTGGAGGGGTGGTGGGCTTAAGGTAGGATGTGTGTGTGTGTGTGTGTGTGTGTGTGAGTGTGTGTGAATGGCGTTCTTCTGGCCTCCTTTATAGATCTGGGGAATTGTGCTCTCTAGTCCCAGCAGCAGACCTGGCTGTTTATTCATGCTTTGACCCCACGTCGTGCCTCTGAGCACATGCCTTAACCTCTTGGGGCCTGAGCTTGGGTGGACTGCTCTTCTGCCTTTGCTGGGGCCTCAAGGGACTTAGCTTCAGGCAAGGCGTGTGTCTTGGGCAGGGTTACTTGGCTGCAAGTGTGAGTGTTTCCAAGAAGGCAGTGACCTTCGTGTCACAGGAGGGTGCAGATGCCGGCCCGTAGCTGAGGCAGAGGCAGCCCTTTCACTTCAGCGGCCCATTGTCCCCGTGGAGCCCACCGCTGCGCCAGCTCCCCACTCCCACCCCTTCATCTTGCTGCACGCCCTGTCACGGGCCCCTCCCTCCCTGCAGATGAGACTGGTTCTGTCCCCAAGACCGTCATGTACCACCTGGATGAGGGCATCTACGGGCTCTTCAACTCAGTGCTGTTTGAGAACACCTGCCCCACCCCCACCCTGCCGAAGGTGAGCTGCCTGTGCCTGTTTTCCTTCGTGTGGGTGTTTAAACAACGTGTCTCGGTGTGCTGTAATCTAATATTTATTTATTTATTTATTATTGATTCTTACCCAAGGACATGCTTATTGATTTTAGAGAGCGAGGGAGGGAGGGTGAGAAAGAGAGAGAGAAACATCCATGGGAGAGAGAGACATCCATTGGTTGCCTCTTGTACGTGCCCCCACTGGGGACGGAACCCACAGCCTAGGCCTGTGCCCCAGCCGGAAGTTCAGCCCGAGACCTTTTGGTTAATGGAACATTGCTCCAACCAACCGAGCCACGTCCTCCAGGGTCGCTATGTAACTGTTGAAGAGTAAAGCATATTCACTGTAGAACATAGGCAACAAGGACAAAGGTTATCACCCATGATCCCAGTCCATGCAGAGTTTTTGAACATTAGATTTCTTTTTCAGTCTTTAAAAAATGTATTTTGTTTTTTTCCCATAAGGTTGGGGTCATATTGTTTTATGACCTGCTCTTCCTCACTTAATATGGGTGTGGTTCTTTCCGTGCCATTGACTGACCTCTGACAGCCTGCTTCTGATGGCTGCAGAGTAGTTTAACTGATCAAACTGTGGTGGTTGGTTGGCCATTAGTTTCCTGTTTGTGAGCACTGTGAGTGCATCTTGACATCCATCTCTGATCGTTGCTCTGAGGGAAATTCCTAGAAGGAAACAGTTCCTCTTCAACGGGTTTTCCCATGTTAGTAAGGGAACAGGAGTTGACGAACCTTTTTCCTTGTCAGTGGATCCAGCCCAGGGTCTCCCACAGCGCCAGTGGGCATCTCCGAAGGGAAAGAAAGTCAGACACGCCCTTATATTTTCACATCTCGGGGCCTTGGTTTGTGTGGTCCCTCTTCAGGAAGGACACTTAAGTGCCTAACCAGCACCTAGACCACTGTGAGCTTTCAATATGTGTGTGTTTTTTCCTTTTCTCTCAGGTCTGTCTGGTTTTTCAAGGCCCAGTCACACATTAGCTCCTCCTTGTAGCACTTCCTGCCCCTCATCTGCGGCAGGTGGAGGGAGCCCCTATCCCTCCTCCAGGCACCCAGACTGGATGGGCCCTCATTATATAGTTACCTTGTATTGTTCAAGGTCGGCTATGCTCTTGGAAAACAAAGTAAAGCAAGAGAATGATGAAAACAAAATTCAGGATGCTGGCTACCTCAGGAGGGGTCAGATAAGGGGCATGTCACTGGATGGGCCACACAGGGGCATTTCAGAGATACCGGAAATTGTATATTTCTTTAGCCGGGTAGTGAGTACATTGATATTCATTTTATTATTATTTCTTATATCTTACCCATGATACAAATGTTCTTTTGTATGGATTAAATATTTAACAAAAACTTGAATCTGTCATTTCTTATTAATATTCTTTGATAGTCCCATTTTTCTTTTATCACACTGTTTCTACTATTTAGAAAAAATATCACGGGGATTTTAATTTTTAGTAGTTTATTTCATCTATTTATTAACTTGGAAAGAATTCTCCTTTTTATTTTACTAAGTTTTTCCAGCTAGGAGAAGTAGAGGTCTTGTATTTTATTTCTCCCATTAAAGTTTTATGATTTCCTTTGAATAAGTATTATTGTATTATTGTGGCCCAAGTACGTTCAAGGACTTTAGTGCTCTCATCACTGTTGTGAGTGGAGGCGTTGCCCGTGTTTTGAGCTGAGACTCTGGCCCACGTGGGTGCGCATCAGTTTCCTCTGACAACCACACCTCTCCCCTCCGAACCTTCCAGAGGGGCAGGCATATGTGTTCTGCAATGTGCATCGTATTTCTTCATTTTGTACATATTATACCTTCTTTGTTTCTTTCCCCCCAATAGCAATTGCCAGAATGTCTCATGATATGTAAAATAGGAATGATGACAGAAAGCCTCAGACTTGGAGTCAGAAGACAGGGGTTCGAGTCCTGGCTCTGCCATATACTAGCTGAGTAACATTAGGCAAGTCACTTAATCTCTCCGAGCCTTGTTTCTCTTGTTTCTTCATCTGGAAAATGAGGGAGTCGAACTTTAATTACTAAGGTTGCTTCTGGTTCTGAAATGAGGCCATTCTAGTGTATCTCCATTAAGTTAGCATTATCTCCTTCTTTTAAATACTCTTCATTGTGGGATTTTGTTTTGCTTTATGTGTAATTTTAATCAAGAATAGATGCTACTGGCCAATGAATGCCATGTTGATATGTACAGAGAAAATTACATTTGAATAGTGGGTCTTTATTTTCCATGTTATAATGAAGCCAGTGACTGACTTGTTCATATTGTCCCCACCTTCCACGTGACGAATACGAGTGTGGATTTGGTTAGCCAGGGATTCATTTTGGACTTTTGCCTCTATGTTCACAAGTGAGAACATAGAGGCATACATTTCTCCCTCCCTTCTCCCTCCCTTCTCCTCTCTCTAAACATAAATAAATAAAATCTAAAAAACAAAAAAAAACCCAAAAGAACCCCCAGTAACTGGAGACAGAAATGACCTGAGATCAACCTGTCCTCAGTCATGTAAAATGTAAGAATTTTTACAAGTCCATCTAATCCTCCCGCACTGTTTTAGAACAAGCAAGGAAATCCCACAATGTGATCTCTCAGTTATATCTACCTACCAGCATTTATTTGGCAGCCAAAGAATTTCAGCTGATAAAGGGTCCTGGGGCATTTATTTGTTAGTGCTAAGAAGGTCCTGGAGGAATTACACGTATCAGCCAAGCAGGAAAAAAACTTGCCCAAAGCTGCCTCAGTACAGGGCGCTCTAGAGAAAAAGCAAACTTCAGACTTACTAGTTGCTTGCTGTTTGTTCATCTCATGCCCTTGTTCATCTCATTTTTCCATTTTAAATATTTTTGTAAACTTTATATAGTATAGGAATTATCAATTTATTCTTTAAAAGTTGGGAAATTACGTCAGGGCCATGGGCCATTTTAAGTGTTTGACCTTGTTTCTTCTGTGGATGCACTTGGATATTGGCAGCCAGGGGGGTGCAGCTAGCAGGCCCCGTGTCTGGGACTACTCAGTATTCTGCTCCTAACTCCCTCCAGAACCCAGAGCGGGTCCCTTCCTCTCTCTGACTTGTCTCCTCTGTAAAAGGGGAATTGCAAAAGGCTTCCAGATGAATGGGAAGTAGTGGTGGGCATGCTTTATAAACTAGAACCCCCTGCCCTCTCTAACAGAGGGGTCCCCAGTAGTAGACTAGGTGTCTTGTATTTTTACAGGTGTTTGTCCATTTCCATTCAGTTTTTGGACTCATAAAGGGAGCTGAGACTTTCAAGCTTCTTGTCACTCTGTCTTTCCTGTACTCACAACTGTAAACCTACTTTTGCATCACCCTGTATTTTGCAGATTTAAAAAAAATGGCTTTAAATAGCAAGAGGGTAGCTTTGCATTATTTCTTGTAAAGTTGTAAAATCTTCTTCCCACTTATTTAAAAAATTTATGCCACTAATAAGAAGTGAGAGAATCCTAACATAACTCAAAGTTTTTTGTTGTTGTTGTTGTTGTTTTTTTACTTTACTGTAAAAGAGCCTTTGAAATCTCTTTTTTGCAAGGATTCTTGTTGGTACATTTATGTAGCATTCCTCCCAGTCCCCAATACCATCTTTAAAAGCTAGCTTAACATTTTTTACTGATTAGAGCTAAAGGAAATAATCCAGAGCAACTGAGATTAATTTTTCTTATTAATGGAAAGCTTATAAACAAGAATGTTAAGTTATATGAACAAGGCTGTATGTTTGTCTCCCGTTCTAGCATGTGAATTCCTGAGCATGGGAACTTTGTTTTTTTGTGTGCTCACTGCTGCATCCCCAGCTCCTATATCAGAGCCTGGCACATAGTAGTTGCTCAATAAGTATTTGTTGAATGAATGAATGAATGAATGAATGAATGAATATAGGTTAACTCTCATCCTTTTTTAAAAATTTATTTTTTAGGGAGAGGGGAGGGGAGGGAGAAAGAGAGGAAGAGAAACATCGATCGGTTGCCTCTCTCACGTGCCCCAACCTGGGACTGTGCCTGCAACTCAGGCGTGTGCCCTGACTGGGAATCGAACCAGTGACCTTTAGCTTTATGGGATGATGCTGAACCAACTGAGCCATGCTGGACAGGGTCTCATTCTTGATGTTAATAAGATATACATTTTTTTAAATTAATGAGACTAATGGCTTATTAATTTTTTGTCAAATATATATATGAATCCTGCTTATGGAACCTGGGGCTCTTCTTTCTCAGTTTTGCCCATTCCTGCTGCTGGCTAAGGTGTGGAAATGCCCTTCCTTTTTCCTCTGTTCATCTTCTCCACGGCTTCCTTCTGGGCTCTTTGGATGGCTTCTATTCATGTCTTCTTTTCCTTTCTTTCTTGCTCTTCGTCTTTTTTTTTCACTCATGTATTTCCCATCCATCTATTTAAAAGGTTTTATTCAAAAAGCCCATGCTGTATGCCAGACTGCAGGGCATGGAGATGATGGGGGGCATGAGACTGTCAGAATCCCTGGGCTCATGGAATATGTAGTCTGTAGGCTGAGCAAACACATTTCACAAATGCCTAATTATAAATTAAGGTTAATGCTATGGAGGCAAAGCTTGGGGGTGCATAAAGTTTTAGGAAAGGCTTCCATGAGGCCGTGTTAACTCGGATCTAAAGCAGAGGTCTGCAACCTCCCTCCTCCCCACCTGTGGACACTGCTTGCATTCCCACCTAAGCTCTGCCTCCTTCCCCACCCCACCCCCAACACACACTCCTGGCCATGTCCCCCACCCCTCACCGACAGTGGAAAAATTGTCTTCCAGGAAACCAAAACTGGTCCCTGGTACCAAAAATGTTGAGAACTGCTGCTCCGAAGGGAAATTGGGCATTGGCAGGTTTGGGGCCTTGGGGAATAGCAGGGGAAGGCGGGGGCTGGGGAAGGGAAGCAGGGTTCACGTGGGGGGTCCAGAGCAAC
>PVKM010043449.1:0-12515 GCA_004027735.1 Carollia perspicillata | reverse complement strand
GGGAGGGAGGTGGGGAGCACTGTGGGGATGGACTGGGATGGTAGTGTAAGACAAAAAACTGTACTTGAATAACAATTAAAATAAAATTTAAAAAAAGAAAAAGAAAAAAACTGTATTCATTAGAACACAGCAGGATGATTACCGTATTTTTCAGACCATAAGACACACCTAGGTTTTAGAGGAGGAAAAAAGGAAAAAAATTGAAGCAAAAAATGTGGTAAAATATTTAATAACACAAATGACATAATATTTCACCAATGTAAATATAAACAGAACTCAACAGCAGCATTAGCAACCATTATGCCTCCCACATTTGAGGCGGGGAAGTGCATCTTATAGTCCAAAAAAAATACAGTATATGCTACTGAAGGAAAGGATTCATTTCAGAGGAAGAAGAACAAACAGAAATGAAATACAGGATTGTGAGGAAAGCTCTAATTTTTAAGTGAACTGTGATTAACAGAGAATTCTTAATGGAGCCCCACTACAGGATCCCATTGTTTCTAATAATGTGCTGAACTTAAATATTTCAGTATTAAAGCAGAAGTTAGACCATCATCCATCTACAAGTTTGGACAAGATTAATTCTCAGGTCTAGTTAATCACTGAAAATCTATAAATCAGAAAATGCACACAAAATACAATTGTGGATGGAGAAAAATTTGTTTGGTGTAGATGGAAAGAAACACTTATGTATATATTATTTTTTATTATTGATTTTTTATTAAATCTTCTTGAGATTTATAATTGTTGGCATTTCTAAG
Source organism: Carollia perspicillata (assembly GCA_004027735.1). Taxonomy (NCBI): domain Eukaryota; kingdom Metazoa; phylum Chordata; class Mammalia; order Chiroptera; family Phyllostomidae; genus Carollia; species Carollia perspicillata. The sequence continues at coordinate 11,751 of PVKM010043449.1, read as the reverse complement.
TGTGCAAAATAGATATAGCTATGAAATACAGTATATTAAATACTATTTAATAAGGTATGAGCCTGTGAAACATGTTTTATTAATACTATTTCCCCATGACAGAATTTATATGAAAAAGATGTTATAAATGAAGCTGGTAAAGATGAAGTGAATGCATATTTCATTTGGTTACATTACTAAGAAATTAGATACCACCTCCTTTTATCAGGTAAGCAAAAAGCTGCCAATATATTTCAGATCATAAATTCTTTCAACATGTACACTGAACATCCATCTTTGAAAGAAAAATACTATACATAAGAGCATGACTCTTAGAAAGCAGAGAACACGTGGGCTGTCTTAGATACCATATGCCCCAAAGTTAACAAACTGTTTAGTATTTATGGGAACCAAATAAGAAAGAACATGATATTATTGAGGCCATAGAATAATAAAGCATAATATCAATAAGAATTATTAATATTATACTTGATTTATGCCAGTCACTATTTTATATATTTGAAGTATATTATCATATTTAATCCTTATAATAATCCTATTAATTTGGTAACTTTATTAACATCATCAGGGAGAAAAAGACACCAAAGTAGTGTTGGTGATTGGACCATTCTCCCTCTTCCTTATAATATGAATATGAAAGTCTTTGACTTTGAACTTTCCAATGCCTTCCATAAAAGAAGTAAAATATACTTCCACACCTAATGATTTGAGGCTGAGTTATATAATTTTTTTAAGCCAGCAATGCAGGAAAAGCAGTGATAGCGAGTCCATTATGAACAGACTTTAAGTGGCATCATGTATTTCCCCTGGATCCTCCTGAAGTCTAGCACTCAGTCTGAGTTCCAGGATGAAATGTACATGAAACTGACCTGCACACAATGTCGGTGCTGGAGTCAGACACAGCTGAACTCCCCACTGAGTAGAACAGAATCATAGCTTGTCAACCTGTAGAACCGAAATTTGTGTTTGTGAGACATTGAGATTTGGGAATCATTTATTACAAAATAAAAAAGTTGAACACAAAAGTGGTCAACTGAGCCAATTACATAATTGATAAGTAAAATTTGACCCCTGGCAGTCTGACTTCAAGGCCACTGCTTAAAAATGCATTGTTGTTTTGGTTTTTAGTTTCAGTAAAAATGAAATTAGGAGACCACTTATTTGAATAGTATTTAATTCATTTGTTCAGCACATATATGTATTTTGGGAACTTAAAGTGTGTCCAAGCTCCATGAAATTAAAAAAAGAAAAAACAAATGGAAGTGAATAAATTATTATTCCTGCCCCCAAAAGTAAAACAGAAATCATAGTGCTTAATTATCCCTTTTTATGTATTAACTCATAAATCTAGAACTACATTAATAATCTGAAAGTACTACTCCAACTTCCTTGGAGTTAATTTTGCAGAGGAAAGTAAAGTGAAATTTTAAGTGTACTTAAAGATTTATGTGATAGCGCACCAGGTGTTCTAAATAAGAACACATAACATTTTATTAATTGCATAATGGTATCATAAATTGAGTTTTATAACTTTATTTCATCTATTACACTAATTTTATTTAATAGATGAGAAATGTGAGATTTGATATTGTGAAGTGTGGGGGGGCTCCGCTCGTAGGGCCCCCCTGTCAGCCACAGATAAACATAATACTACTCAGACATAATTTCCTTGGGGAGGAAAGGTGACTAATCTCTCAAGGGAGAAGGGTCCCGAGTCCTTACCTCAATGGTATTTATTAGGTTTGCAACACATAGGGATACAGGTAAGGCTCATCAATCAATGTCAAGCAATAAGGGTCAAACAATAGATAACAAAGAACTCTGAGGGCCTATTTTGAGTCAGGGTCAGATAGATAAAGAGCCATAAAACTTTGAGGAACAAACTCACTTCTTGCTTGGATCCTTATCTAATTGAGAACATTCTAAACAAAAACAGGTTTCACAGGATTTTACATATTCTTTCTGATGACTGATTACCCCAGAAACCCTTCTAGCCAGCAGAGGGCTGCACCCCTCCCCGTAAAGATTCAGGCTTAAGTGGATTAGAGCCAGGAAGTGCTTCTCCCAGAGCTTCTCCCAGATGGAAAGGGGATGCAGGTTATGTCTAAATAGCCAGGTGGGGGGGGCAGGTTGAGGGTTCTTCACCCTCACTTTGCTGCAGCCCCTGAGTCCTTTCTTGATGGCCTCCCACATGATCATGTCTGCTTGGGTTGCCCCTCCTCTGAGGGGTTGTACCCATCACTGACTACCAACCAAGCGTTGGGGGCTAGAGATGGCAGAAGCGATGCTCTTGCCAGAGAGATAAGCATTGTTTCCTCAGTGGCTCACAGTCTGGAGGTTGCTCACTCAGCCTTAGCCACAGGGGGCAGTTACAACTCCTGAAACCAGACAGAGCAGTTCCAACTGTGAAGTATTGTAAGCCCAAGTTAATCAGTGGCATAAGCTAGACCCTGACACAAGTTAGTCTAACCACAAAGTCTACATGTTCACTCCTCTGCAATACCTCTTTTTACATAGTAGAGGCTTAAGGAAAACCAAATTGGTCTTAACCACAAGGAAATACCCCTGAAGACCTTGAGGAAATTCAGTGTAATGGGACAGCCCAGTACTTTTACATGATTCATCGGAAACTGGAGTTATTTTACTTCAGTATAACTTCAACAGGGTAACATCATGGAAATGCATGGTAATGTAGCCAGAGCTTAATGACTGATAGATTCTAGGAAAATAAAGCCCTTAGGATATTGTCTGGGGCTTGTTTGTAGCTTGATAAGTATTCAATAATTATTGATGAGAATTTGAAACATACTATATAAAAATAAATAATGGGAAGAATAGGCCAAATACTTCCAGCCAAATCAATACAATGTACAAATATGTATAAAATACACATGAAAACAGTAGAAGCGTTTTGGTGAAAATAAATTCAAGAATTACAAAAATAAATTTTCCCAAATTTAAATACTAATGATTGTGATAGATATGATGAGTTATTTAAAAGGGCTAAAGAACTGAGGTAAACTTTGACTAAATTAGAATGGCATGTCTTTAAAATAAATACTAAATATATTATAACTTGGTTCCCTGAGAATTTTTCCCAAAATTGTTAGTTTTATATAGAAAATAAAATAGGCATCAAAATACATTACAAGTTCTTGACACTTATACAAAGGTAAAATATGCACTATATTTGCTTTATCCAATGACAGTGAACCTTGGTGTATATTGTTTATTATATATTTAAAACATAATGAATTTAGTTAATTTTATCTAATACTTACAAATAATTCTTTTATAACTCCCCTAAACAGCTTATGCATATTTTTCCTTTGTTGTAACTTAAGATGAGGGGCTTTGCTTTGTTTCTAAGAAAATAAATACAATTTAAAATCTAAAACAAAACTCAAAATGTAAAATATTAGGCAACATACACAATAATAGTTTAATAAAATATGTGTTTTAGATTTTCTTATGTTTTAAAGTAATTTATTTTAGTTGATACAATTTTGAAATTGCAATGGAAAATAGTAATATTATATTAGGTGATTTTTTAAATAAGTTCTGCAAAAATTTTACATAAAAATGAGGTCTATGTAATTTTGAGATTTTACCTTAATAATTTTTTCTAGTCTAAAAGCTGTATCTATAATACTTCTCTCACTCTTCAGGGAAAGAAAATACAAGTATTACAGTATGAACCAGGCTTTAAAATCATAAAGGGTCCTATTGCTTACAAATAAGATTAATTCATATTATCTGTGGTGGAAATACGTACATGAAATGCAGAATGTTGAAACCTTTATGAGATGAAATTTAGGAGTTCAATAAGAAATGTTTCAGTACCAGAAAATGAAATTGGTATCTAATACACATATAGAACAGTTTATAACAAGCTGTAATTACCCTGGGATTTTTATTGGCTCTCAAACAAACGGTTGCATTTTCTTTGAAGATTAAGATGCTATTATTCAATGTAGTGGAGGGATTTCTCTTTGGTGAAGTGGGTTTAAAACAAAGCAGTAAAATATTTGTTTTTAAATATTTGTGTCTCTCCCTTTTTTTCTTTTTCTGTAAAGAAAAAGTCACTTCATTACCAGGACAGCAGCAGGGGGAGTTGGGGGAAGGAGAATAGGGTAGAGGAAGGATGAATGGTGATGGAAGGAAACTTGACTTGGGGTGAGGTGATGAACACACACTATAATAATACAGATGATGTATTATAAAATGTACCCTTGAAACCTATATAATTTTATTAACCACTTTCACCCTAATAAATTCAATTTAAAATAATTAAAAAATAAAAGTAAAAGCCCCCTCAGATTTTCTCACCTGTTTACAATGGGCTAGGATCTGGTTATAGCCCATAAGCATTTTTGTTATATTTCAAATCATTTTAGTAAAGCTTTAGTTGAGGGGCCAGGTAACAGCTGAAGCAGCACTCAATGTCATTGCTGTTTTCCCCAGTCATTCCTAAGTTATTTACTTAAAATAGTCTGGACTATCACAGAAATGTTCTTATGGGCAAGAAGAAGTAGAAAATTAAGTCAGTAATCTGGCCACATATCCCAAATCTTTTTCTAAAGGCAAGTTTATATATACTGTTAACTTGGATATTGGATCAGCTCTAGTAAAACAAATTCTAATTTGTAAATTAACTTAGTTCTCTATGTAAGTGTACATATGTACTTGTTCATCAGTGATATTAATTAGCATCTATTATGTGCCAAATGTGCATCAAAAGTGTGGAAAAAGCATACTAATAAACAAATAAACATGCATTTTGAATATTACATAATATTTAAAAATTGGACTTCTGGATATACCTGTATAATATATTTCTTACATTCTGACTACATCTTCTTTTATCTCTTCATATAATAAAAATTTCTAATGTCATTTTTTTCACACAAAGATGAGAAAGATAATGTACTCCTTAATTATGATTGTACAATATTTTTAAATTATTGGTTATTTAGAAAAGTGTCTTTAGTTTTACAATTTATTATAAAAACTAAATACCTTCTTTATAATCTTATATGACATGAAATAAATCTACAGCAGATGTTTACAAACATTTTCTGTAAAGGGCTAGAAAGCAAATATTTTAAATTTTGTAGTTCATATGGTCTCTACTGTATCTACTAAATTCTGCCCCTATGATGCAAACATGGCCATAGACAATACTTAAATTAACAAATATAACTGTATTCTATTAAAATTTGTTTATAAAAACAGGCAAGTAGCCACATTTTTCCCTGGGGCCATATTTTGCTACCTGCTGATATATATTCATCAGTAATTTATTTTTAAAAACATATGCATTACTTGCCTAGTGAACAAAACCATTATGCTATTTAAATACATTAAATATATATGTTCTTTTTTTATTTTTTGCTAGTCATTTTGCTGAGGTTCCAGTCTGCTCTTTGTTCTTGGTGCAATGATTTATAAGAAGGACCTGAAGTTCAACCTTCTGGATTTAAATCCCAGAACTATAACTTAGTAAAAAATATGACCCCAGGCTTGTATTCATTTACTTTAAGCTGTGATTCTCTTCATCTGTAGAGTGGTGATAATAAAAATATGTATCACATCACGTTTTTTAAGAGATAACTCATGTATGTGGAAAAAAGTGATACATTAGGAGTTTGGGAAATAGTAAGCACTCTATTAAGTATTGTTTCTGTAGCATTAGTAGCTTCTCTAACTTCCTTAGGGAATAATGACCATAATGTATTAGAGGTCACAAGAGAGTGGAGATATTGTAAAGTATGATAATTTTTTTCTGAAGAATCTTACTGAATCGAGGCTGGCTTTTTTTCCCTAATACAAATGGTTTAAAAACTGAAGAGAGTCCTGGAAAAAAACTCTCCAAACTATTAAGTCCTAAACAATTATTTCGTGTTCTAAAAGGGCAAAATATTGGTGCATTTTTTCTCATAAATTCTGTTATGGTTTTTTTCTATCTAATCTTTGTTAAAAACATGTTTGCATAAAAAGAGAATGGTAAAGGCCACGTTATTGAAATCTAGTTTTACAAAAACAAGTGATTGCATGGAATTAAAACCCCTAGTGACCATGAATTACAGTAAAAGCTATGAAATAAATGTGTATTTGAATAATCTCTAAAATTTCAGTGAATAGGTTGGATGATTTAATATTCATGGGGGTGTGAAGAATTTTAGATTATCTTTATTTGTTAAATTATTTTACTTCAGTTAACAATCATACCAGTGAAATACATAAAGTGGTAATCGAAATATCATTGACACTTATACTGTTCAATACTATATAGCAAAAAGTGTTTGAAACAGTATGTGTGCAACTAGTTAGTGCTTTTTCTTATGGTGAAAATAAAACAAAAACCTGATATTGTGCCCTGTTAATAAAGTAAGCCTGCCAACGGCAGATCAATACAAGGGATGGATATCAGTGCTGAAGTATTCATTAATGGCTATTGTAGGTTCTATGATAGTTGAAGAGGAGCAAATTGTATCTTAATGAGGGTTACAAGTCAGTAATGACAGTGAAATACAGAGCATAACATAAAGAGTTTCAAAGTCATTTTTGTCATGGAATTCAATCACTATAATTTCATAGGATTGATGGGTTCTTAGAGTCTAACAAATCTTGTCTAATGTCCAACATGTCAGCATGTAACAAGGTAAAAACTGATTATAGTAATTTAATTGTTTTAAAATTTGATTTGGCAATAAAGTTTCTGTAATGTACAACTCCAGGGAACATCTGCACACTAGAGTCTTTATAAACGCATCCACTTAAAACTGGAGAAGGAACTTTGAAAGTTTTTAATACAGTCTCCCCACTTATCTAATGGTGTCCCTTCCAGGTGTGCAAAATAGAAGCCCTGGTTGGCAGCAAGATTAAAAAACTGCAATAAAATGTTTCTTATACATGATATGAATCTAATTTTATAAAAATCAAGTGCAAAGTTGATAGGGCATTTACAAACACCAGAAACAAGTTTTTGCTGTTTATTTGTTAGTTTGTTTTTTCATCTGATTGTTTTGTCTTCTCAACACATAGCACTGAATATGGTTTAAGGTGGCTGTTCAAGCTTCAGACATCTTGTGACTACATTCTAGCAAGAAAGAAGAAACATCTGGAGAAGAATGTTATATTCTCCATCTTTGTAACAATTTCTAGATTTTGCACGCAGCACTTCAATTTAAACCCTACTGGCAAAATTTTAATGAGTCATAAGGTTGAAATAAGATGCAAAGGAAAGTGAGAAATGTCATTGTCTAGGTGACCGTGCAGAATATGCCCATGTAAATATCAGGGAGTCTAACACTAAGGAAGAATGAGAAAACAAACATAGACTGCAATTAGCGCTATTTGTGACAGTTATCATAACTCATATATTCATGTTTAATAAAAATAATCAACTGGAGTGCAATGTAAAAATATATTACCACATATTGGGGACTGAAACACTTCCATAATGACTTATTCAATAATCAGAAAATATTTTAATGCAAAAAATTTAAAAAAATTAAAGTTTAGAAAATCACTAGCCAAAATATACACTTCCTTTACTCTTAAAATGTTCTTTGTAGTTTAACTTTTTTCAGTATATTAATATTATTAAATTACAGCAACTTATCAAATGTTAGATTTTGAAGAGTGTCTGGGGAAATAGGGAAAGGTTAGTAAGGTGGGACAAACTTTCAGTTGTAAGATAAGTAAGGTCTAAGAATCTAAGGTGTAATGTAGTGACTATGGTTGACAACCTAATTTAAAATTAAAATTTGCTAAGAGAGAACTTAAGTATCCTCACCTACCAAATGAATTAAAAAGGTAAATATGTGAGATAATGGATGTATTAATTAACTCAATGGGGAAAATCCTTTCACACTGTACACATATCAAAACATCATGTTGTACACTTTATTTACTATTATCAATTATTCCTTAATAAACTTAAACAAAATATATTAGATTGTTGAAATTATGCTGTGGCATATGAAATTGTGTAAGGTGTATTAGCTTTCAACACATAATTCCCAGACTCAGCTTCTTATTGACACTAATAATACTGATATTGACTCCCACCCCTGACATTATGATTTAATTGATATGGAATGCGACCTGAGCATCATTCTTTTTTTAAGATCTCAGTTGATTATGATGTTCCTAAAATTTTTGAAATAATTATTTTAAGTTAAAGAAAACATGCGCAAGCAGATTATATAAAAACAGTAAGATTCATTAGTTAATATCACTGAAAATTATTAAAATTCTTTAAATAGAAATATTATTAGTGGTAATGTAGTACTTTATTTAAGTTTCTGGATTCATTTTACTACAGTATCTTTGTGGGCTCTCATGATGGGATTGTACTTGAAAACAGAGTCTTTAATGAGGTAAGTAGTTAAAATATGTTCAACAGGGTGGGCTCTACCCATAATAAATGCCATCTGTATAAGAGGAGGAAATTCAGATTCAGGTACATAAAGAGGAAAGATCATGTGAAGACATGGGGAGAGCATAGCCTCTGTAAACCAAGCCTCAGAAAAAACTCTGACAAAACTCTTATTTTAGACTTCTATTCTACAGAACTGTGAGAAAGTACATTTCTGTTGTTTAAACCATCTAGTCAGTTTGTTATGGCAGTTCTGGCAATCTAATATAGCTACATATTGCCCTAATTTTTAGTCAGGTGGCAAAATGATTATATTTTTAGGCCTGTGTCCAAACATAACAAGATCACCTGGGAAACATATTGTGTTTTTGTTGGCTTTCTCTTAAGGGAATCCCCTCAACCCAAAGGCCTCTGGAAAACTTCCTTTCAAATCTTACTAACCATCAGTGCCACATCCTATATTTACTGGGATAACAAAAACCAATCAAGTCCAGTGGTTTAAAGTAGATTTAAACTATGGATATTGTTTCATTGTCATTTAATAAGTTTATCGTGAACATGTCAGGCTGGAAAAGTCTGTCTCCTCCACACAATATATTGAGAAACCAAAGAGAAAAACATGCTTGCTACCTTTAACATGTGATGTTAAGATTTCCCTAACTACACTGTTTACCCACATTTCAACATGTAGTATGGAAGGAAAAGAAAGAATCAACCACCAGAAAAATCATTTAAATGTGAGAGGTAGAATTGCACCCACCATGTCTGCTTGTGCATCATTAGTTAAATCACATGCACAAAACCATAAGAGAAGCTTAGAATTGTAGTTTAGTCATGTACCCAGGAAAAATAAATGAATAATGGACTTTGTTTGACAGACAGTCTCTACAGTCTCAAACCCTTCAAGAACAATCTCAAGTATGCCTATGGCCTGTATGCATTAGGTCTACATTCTAGGATGTGTCATGTACAGTGGAAATTAAATTACTCTTAGATGAATGAAGGCAATCTATAAGACCATGGTAAGTCCATGTGCAGTGAAGCACACGGGCTATTTTAGGGCAGGATGGACACGTCAAAGAAAATTGGAAAATAATTGAGAATACTAAAAGGTGGCATGTAGAACAAATAGGCATCCCTACTACAGAATGATTTAAAAATAGGAATGCCAAAAATTATATTGACTACCCATCCTTGCTTAATATCTAAGGATAAAGAGATTCAAATACTATAAAAAATTGCCAAGTCTCAATATAATTACCTTGCCAATTCTTTGCAACAGATGGAGGCCAGGAAATTTTGGAGTGTCTCTGTAATAACAAATTAATCCTTTAACTCTAATAACTAGTTATATTTGTTAAAAATAATTTGATCCAAAATCTTAAAGAAGAAAATATATTTTACTGTATATGCCATCCTCTTTAAAATCATCTTTCCAATATCTTCCAGTACACCTATCCATTTTTACTCATTATGCATGTTTATTTCCTTTATAGTAATAACTGCTATATTAACTCAATTATTTTTAAAAATATATTGTATTGATTATGCTGTTACAGTTGTCCCAAATTTTCTCACTATGACCCCTCTACAATTATTTACTTGTTTGTCATGTGTTTCTCTTACTAGAATATTAATATTATGTGTAAAAACATTGTTTGTTTTGTACATTGCTATGTTTTTAACAGTTGGAATATTTCTCAGTTATTATGAATTATCAATAAATATTTGTTGGGTGAATAAATGAATGAATAGATGAATAAATTAAACAACAGTAAATTGCATATAAAATTGATAGAGCATTAGATGGTTGAAATAATAAGTAGATAGATAGACAGGTAGAAAGAAGAACAAAACAAAGAACATATGAAGGAAGGAAAGGAGATAGAAAAAGGAAGAAAGAAAGCATAAGAAGAAAGAAAAAAGGAAGAAGAAAGAAACTGGAAAAATAGAAGGAAAGAAGTAGGAAGGAAGGCAGGATGAAGAAAATTAGGAAAGAAATAAGGAAAACAAACCCCCCAAACAGGATATTTGTCCAATAATTTTAAGATGTGCTTGACACAGAGTATATAGGTAAATATTATAGCATATATTTGTTTTATTATAATTATTACTTTAAAAATCAGTTATTGTATTAGTTTTCTATTTCTTCTTTAAAAAATTGCCACCAATTTAGTGAATCAAAACAACATCAATGCATTACCTTACATTAATTTTTTTATATTTAATCTTTATTGTATTTTTCCATTACCATTTAGTCCCCTTATACTCCCTCCCCACAGCAGTCACCATACAATTGTCCAAGTTCGTGAGTCCTTTATCCTTTATGTTCAGTCCCTCCATCCCCTAACTTCCCAATCTCACTAGCTGACTTCTGCTGTCCATCTGTGAGTCTGTCTCTGTTCTGCTTGTTAGTTCAGTTTATTCATTATATTCTACATATGAGTGAATCATATGGTATTTGTCTTTCTCTGTTTGGATCATTTCACTATAGAACTCATTCCTTGGCTTTTATCCTCTTCTTCCAATTTTAAAGCCTCATTGGTATGTTAAACTCTTCCCACCTGCACGTCTGCCTCCCTCTTACATATGTAAGACCCTTATTATTACATTGATCTCACATGAATAATTCAGAATAATTACCCTCTCTTAAAATCTGGTCCATATCAGGTAAGAAATCTGAATTTTATCTGAAAACTTAATTTTACCTCCCATGTTTAAGGTAACATATTCCCAGGTTGCAGGGATTAGAATATAGACATTATTGGGGAAGGGCGTTATTCAGTTTACTATTGTCATATAAAATATTTCTCAATTTTCACATTCAAAATTTTAATATGCTTTGATTTTAATGTATTGCTAAATTATTAAGTGTCTACTTAATTAAGAAGGAAACTGACTATTGAAATAGGTGGTAGAGATAAAACCCTCTGGTATTGATCTAGCCCAAGATTTCATCATGGTTGTTAAGCCCTATCTTACCAACTGAGGGTAGGAGGGTTGAGCAAAGTTGTCCTGGTCAAATAAAAATGTGTCCTACCATGTTCCTAAGCCCTGTCAAATTTAGACTACAATGTAGTTTAGATTATTCTTTTAAAAAATGAATAGAGACAAAGCATTTCAATTGTGCTCATTCTTCCTATGTAGAGGAAACTTATTTCAGAATTAATCACTTAAGGTAAGTCTATTTGTCTGGGCTCTTCAGTAAAACAGAAGAAATAACAGGGAGAGGTGTGGCATATGGTTAAGGAACTGGTTTAAGTGATTGTGGATGGCGACAAGTCTGAAATTACCAGGGTAGGCTGGCAAGAGTTGATGTTATAGTGTTGAATTTAAAGCCAATCTGGAGACAGAGTCTTTTTTTT
>PVKM010043448.1:0-12521 GCA_004027735.1 Carollia perspicillata | reverse complement strand
TTGGCTCTTACCCACTGATGATCGGAAGATAACCAAGTATTCCTTGAAGCTCTACTTCCAGCTCACTGCATCCCTTTCACTTTGGGCAGAGAGATCATTCTCACCCTTCAGGAATAGCACCTCGCTGCTCTTAGAATCCAGTTCAAATTTCAGTAAGGCTTACAAGGCACCTCACAGCGCAGCCTGTTAAATTCTTCCTTCTCGACTCTCACCATGCCTCCCCAACCATGTTGACTTGTTCACAGCTCCTCCTGGAAGCCTCCCTGCTTCACCACCAACCTGGCTCTCCCTTCCCCATCTTTCTGGTCTACACTTCAACATCACCTCTTCTAGGCAGGCTTCTCTGCCCCACTCGGGCTTGAGTTAGATGCTTCTCCTATGAGATCACATAGTGCTCTCTCCTTTATCCTACCATTGCATACTCATTTTGAAGTTGTTGCCTGCTTTCTTATCATCTCTCCAATAAGACTGTAAGTTCCTTATGCGATGAACCATTTCATCTGCGGAACCTACCATAGTACCTGAAGTTTCTGACTCATAGAAACACATGCCAGTTAAATAGATGCATGAACTCGAATGGGTGAAAGTACAGATGGCCTGGCATTGGTTCTATAAATTGCATCAGGTTGTAAGATGGCAACATTAGCTCCTAGGAATCTTTTGCCTCTTTCAGACCTTTATCAGGCTATTATGAAGATCCTGACTTTGTGCCAGTATCAATGAGGTTTGGTAAGTGGCTGCACAGGTCCCAGACAAGGGAGGTAAGATAACTGTTAGTCTTTTCCAGTGCTCACTGGCCCCAACCATCCACCTTCAAATAGATTTCCACACGATATCCCTGATACTCTGCCATTCAAACCTATCTCATTCTTAATCTTCCTACTCCTGAGCTACAGAAATGTAAAATCCCTGTCATTTTTTTCTCCCACAGCCCCTCAAATCTCTACAGTCCCTCAGTCCACTGAATTGGCCTCCCATTCACACTCACTTTTCTATTTCCATTATGACTATTTAAAAGTGCTTTGTGTGAGCACAAAGCTTTATTAAAGAATGCATTTTCCTCAGCCTGTGAAATCATCAAGGACACCCGGCAACTCGAAGTCATTTTAGCACATGACACAGACCCCAGGGCAGCCTCTGTTTCTTCAGCGCCTCTAGAAGACAGCACCATTGAAGTGGTTAGATTCGATGGCAGATATAGTACCAACCTTAAAGGGTATCAAATGGGGCAATGACCTAGTACTGCTCCTTTTTAAATCTTTATAATAGTAGGAAAATTAGGGGCATGTCCCTCTGCCTATAAAACAGGAAGGCTAGCCTTACTCCTTTGAGCCAGTGGCATTGTTTTATTGTCTTTGACTAGAGAGGGCTTAAGAAACAACTGAATTTGCTGTTTAGCTATTGCCAGAAGGAACATAAATTGAAATTAATGACACCACAATTGAATCATAGAAATAACTAAGCATTCATCCAAATGTAACAGGGCAATGGTATACAGTCTTCTCCAAATGGTCGCATTGAGCCATTCTGCTATTTAAGTTCCCTTTTCATACTATTCCTTGCATGTGGCACCCAACAGACACTTTCTTCAGAAGAAAGTACAGAAAAATAAAGAAATTTGCTTTGAGACAGTGCAGACAGGCGGTAATGTCCAGCATAGTTACTTGTCGAGCTTAAGTTTTGTTTTCCCAAGTAGTAAGAACTAGAATTCTTAGTGTTTCAAATCAGTTTTCACTCTAATAAGAGCAGGACCTCTGTAGTCCACGCTTACATGTGACTGAGTTGCCTCAGCTTCACTTTCCTCATCTGAAAATGTAGATGCTAGCAATATCTCCCTCACAGACTTATTTAGAACAGTGCATATCATTCATCTTTTGTTTCCAGTTCTTCCCCTGGCCCACCCTTTGTGGTTCCCGCTTCTCCGGAAGCGGGCAGTCTGTCTGAGAATTGCAAGTCCAGCTCTTAATATGCCAACATAGAATTACATATTTATTGCTGTCGTGTGTTGTATCTAAAGGTTAGAGCTCTCGTTTTAATAAGCCGTTTGGAAAAACCTATGTTGTTTAGAGGATTTGGTCATTATTTACAGGTACACAGCACCTGCCCAGAGATTGTGTAGGCATTTGGTCTGTGAGAGAGTCAAAGCATACAAATCACCCATTAGAGATTCTCGAAGTTCTAATCATGTAATTTTAGCCCTGAAGGAAGCACAGCATCACATTTTTTCAGCCCATGGAGATACTTTAACAAGTAGTAGGTAGTATGTAAGGGCATCTGCTCTTATTTAAAAACAATATGACAACCAGCTATCTGAATGACTTCTCTGTGGCTCATAACACCAGAGTTAGATATTTTCCATGTTGTTTCCTAATTCCCTTTACTTAAAGACTCATACATTAATTCCTATGTCAGTTGCCTGCAGCTGAATTTTATTTCTTTTTATTGTCAGGGAACAAAAACTATGCAATCTGATGTGTTTAGCTTTTGCTGCTGCTGCCAGGAAGCTTGTAGCCAGCTTATTGCCCATGTGTGGCAATCAGTTCAATTTAAGTATCGTCTACTCTCCTTGCATCCTTCAGCTGTAAAGTCTGTCGGACTTGACTATTACCTTCTCTTGCAATATGTTTGATTCTAGAGTCCCTTCCGAAATAGAAGGTAGAACAATTTTCAAGGGTAAATTTAAAATATTACACAGTTCATTCAATTCGGCAATAGCAACAACAGCAAAAATGCTGAGTATTATAGGCAAACATGAGTCAATCACTGGATAGATCTTTAACATTTCTGTTCACAAAGGTTTAATAGAAGTGACAAGTTAAACAATAGAAATTTTTTGTATAAACACATATCATATATGTACAGACACATCAGCTAGCATCTACAAGATCTAATTATTGCACAGCCAGAGGCTGTACTGTCCAGTACGGGAACCACTACCCACATGTGGTTTCAAGTCACTGACCACTTGAAATGTGGCAAGTACTACAGGGGTATTAGACTTTATATTTAACTCAATTATAACAACTTACATTAAAATTGAAGCAATGTAAAATCGTTTTCCAATAACACAACTTTGACTATTTAGTTAGGACTATATTTCATTTTCACGATTTCTCACATAAGATGTTATTACACAGGGGTTGGCAAAAGCAGGTTTATAGTTGTGAGTACACAAAACTGTTTATTCTTGTATTATTATTTATTAACTGTTGTATGTACTATTTTCCACACTAACAACTGTAAACCTACTTTTGCCCACCCCTGTATTATGGCGTGCCTTTGAACACATGCAATGTTTCTACCATTATATGGAAATACTTCATTGACCTAGTTCATGCCCACATATTGGTTCAGTTTGAATATTTTTTTCTACACACCAATGTAATGTGTTCATTTGAGTATTTTACGCAGACAATGCAAGTTACAGTGATACCTATGTAAATCATAATTGATAACTAAGTAAAATATTTTACTTGTAACACAATTTTTTGTCTAGCTTAAAAAATAAGTATGAACAAATTTTAAAATGAATTTTGCTTTCAACTGAGGCAGAATTGCACAGAGGTGCAAAAGCTAGTATTATGATGGAAAGACACACAAAAAAGAGACACTGGAAAAGATACATGGTAAATTTCACAATAAATAGCAATTGCAATTTGCTGAAGTGGACCAAATGAGAAAAAAATATTTTTCTTTAAAATTTTTTAAAGATAATAAAGTATGCAATATTAAGACATATTTTCAGCAAATACATACTAAATTTGATAAATTTCCTCTTAACATTCAAAAAAGAAATGAAAAAATTAGCTACCTCAGGTCAGAATTAAATATTTAAGAAAAAACTTTTTCATCTTTGTAGACAATCTGTTTTCTTTTACTTTTTTACAGCTGTATTGAGGTATAAATGGGATTTTAAAAATTGCACATACTTAACACATACAATTTTATATGAGTTTGGATATATACAGACACCTGTGACACCATCACTGCAATAAAGATCATAAACATTATCTATCCCCTCCAAAATTTTTCTTGCATCCCTTTATGTATGTGTGTGTCTGTCTGAAAAACACTTAGCAAGAGATCTACCCTCTTAACAAAAATTTGAAGTACACATACAGGCAGTCCTCAACTTAATATGTGACACTTAGGATTTTCTGACTTACAGTGGTGCAAGAATGATGGTTACAGCTTTAGCAGAGACCATGCTTTGGACTTTCAATGTTCATCCTCTCCCGGGCTAGCAAGATGTAGAATATTCTCTCGCGATGCTGGGCCGTGCAGCCAGCCCCAGGTCCCCAGCAGCCACACGACCATGAGGGTCTACAGTCCATACTCTGAGAGTATACTGTGTTGCTAGCATTTTTTTGGATATTGTGTTGTGTGTTTTTGCGTTCCATTTTGTCTACAAAACACCCCTTTCTGTCTCCTGCTTCTGGTGAAAAGAAGAAGGAGGCAATTACTCTTGAAATGAATTATCTTGAGCTGAAATTCAAGATAATTGCCCAGCTGTAGGCTAATATAAGTGTTCTGAGCATGTTTATGGAGGCTGTGCTAAGTAAGCTCCACAGGTTAGGTAAACACATTTTCAACTTCAGATGGGTTTATCAGGATGTTCCCCATCCTAAACTGAGGAGCATCTATAGCATTCTTACAAATACCTATACAGCAGCTCTCTAAAACTCACTCACCTGGTGTAACTGTAAAATTACACCCACTGAACAACTCCCCCTCTCTCCCCACCCCAGTCCTCTGACAAGCCAACATTCTATTTTCTGCTTCTGTAAGTTTCACTAGTTTAAATGATTTTATGTAAGTGGAACCATGCAGCATTTGCCCTTCTGTTACTGACTCATTTTACTTACCATATTGTCTTCCGGGTCTATCTACGCTGTCACAAATTTTTAGTAGGATCTGAGTTTGTAACTTTGGCCACATACAAGATTGCTTTGATTCATACAAACAGTTTTAGAAGGAGAGATGATAAAACAAACCATTATTTTAGTTATAAAAATTTTGTTATTAAATTATAAGGAAAATACTAAAAACAGATACTTCACAAAAAGTAAGAAATTCAACTAAGCCACCAAACAATGCTTACAGAATACAAGACTTTTATAATAATATTGAAGATCAAAAGATTCAAACTGTAGAAAATTCAAGGGTTTCTTTGGTTTGTTTCTTAGCTTTAAATGAGTCATAAGACACTGTCCAGTTAGTACTTTGGGTATGTTTTGTCTCCAAGGACTTCTTAATTTACAAAGAAATATTGTCTATTCGTGCCCTAAAATTCAAACTCATGGCATAGGTATTTTTCAATATTGTACATCTGTCAAAAAAGAATTTTTCCTAGATATTAAAAAATTAATTTGTAGCACAACAAACAGTTCTTTAACAATGTTAGTTCAAAGACCCGGATTTATCGGAATTTTTAAAAAGAAATTAATGTTTCCTTTATGTCTTTGTTTCACTGTGTGATATATCTTACAAATATTTATGCTCAGTTTTCTGAAGTAGATGCCATGAAATTTGTCCTGGATGCAGTTATTTCAATCACTCACTGTACACATGCAAATGTAATGAATCGTTACAAGTGTGAAAAGAAGTAGAAGACAGGGAACGTAATGGCTTCATGACTTCTCCAGTGCTCTTTGGTTGAGTCGTGGAAGTTTTGTAAAGATTTACTATACTGGTAACTCCAATTCAAGATTTTCTTCAAACGAAGAAATTTTTGCCAAATATCCAATAATCAAAGAAAAAGTACAATCTGATTTACATTTTCACACCAATATCACACTGCATATGAATAAGCTAAATTTAAAGGCCCAATGAAGGGAAAAATTTATCTTGGACTTAGCTGGACAGATACAAGTTTGTTAAGTTGAAATTGAACCTTTTCATAGCATGATCAATAATAATGATTTCTACACTTTTCTTACACAAGTCAATATGCAGAAGATTTCTATTGTAATTGATAGCATTATGTAAACTGGCTGCAAAACCACAAAGAAAATGTGGAGAACTCTACACTGATAAGGAATTGCTTTTCTTCCTATTGTACCATTTTGAGTTTAACGTTAATAATACTGAGTTAACACAGTTGATAAATTTGCTTAGACATAGATTTGAAACTGGTATCTTTTGTTTTAAAGTCAGAGCAATTATTTAAAAAGATGAAGAGTTTTGTCAAAATGGATGCAAATAGTAAAGGAAAATGATTTTTCAGTATGGAAAAAAATTTAAGTATGTTTGAAACACCTTAGGTACAGAAATACAGTGCACCAACTATAAATTATATAAAATTAAACACTCCAGCTACTCCCCATAAAAATCAAGCCTCTAAATTTGGTGTGTTGTTAATTATGCTTAGTAAAAAGGAAAAAAATCTAAAATCGCTCATTAATATTTTATATTGATTATGTATTGGAAGATAATATTTTATTTTAAATGTGCGGTGTTTTATAAAGTATAATATAAAATTAATTTATCTGTTGATGTTTACTTTTTTAATGTGACTACAATTAAGTTTTAAATGTGACTTACAACATATTTCTCTCAGCTGGTGCTGGCAGTGCAAACCGCCTCTTCAATAAATACTGCACTGCACTCGGGTGCTCTCAGGGGCCTGGAGGGAGGAAGCCAGCCTGGGTGAGTAACAGGTTCCTGAGTGCTGGGAGAACGTCATGCCCTGTTGGATGTATGAGTGTCTGTGAGGGCTTGCCATTGTCTTCTTGCTCTTTCCTTTTCTAAGCACAAGAAGAAAAGAAAGAGGAAGGTCACTTCTGGAAGTCTAAAGCCAGATTTCCTCTGGAAATCTAGCTGGCCAGTTTAAATATGTCAGAGTCTATTCAGAGAACCAAGGAGTGAGACAGAATGCCTTTTCTCTAGTTAGTGTAAGTAAATAGTTATAGGTGTGTGACCCCAGTACTAAGGCCTGAACCAGAGAAAGGGACTTTGTGGATGGACACTGGAAACTTCATCTAAGAAAATAGAGTGTTTTTGCAAAGTAAGGAAAGTGGAGTTAGGTGAAGAAGTGATTCAGGCTAAAAGTTGAAATTCAGTGGGAGAAGGATATTTAATTTGCCTTTATATATCTTTTATTTCTTTCTGTGTTTCTCTAAAATGTACACAAACCATGCACAATGATGAATGATTAGCCATGACCTAATAATTCACTCTCCTATTTTGAAAATCACATTTTAGAGGAATATCAATATAAATGATTAAATTGTTTTCTACTTTGGCTCGCTGGTCATGGTTAGGGAAAGATTTGGTTTGTTCAAGGAGGTGCGGTGCTATGGCTGAATAACCTGTTTACCTAGAAGCAGATACATGGAAACTGGGAGAAAACACTTTCTGGAGCAAGCTTACAATCTCAGCAGAGGTTCTCCATCTGGGTCATAAGCAGCTCTCTGCCTGGCACAAAAAGTCTGCTGTCTAATCAGAGGACAGAATGCAACCTATAAGGAATTAATAAATGTAATCAATTTTATTTTTAGTATTCTGTTTGTAATTATTTTGTTAAGTATAAAAATCTTTTTCTAGTTTCATTTGTTTATTTGTCTTAGAAAGAGACAATGGGCACACAGGACACATTACAGATATTGAATTTACTGCTTGAATCTCACTCTCCAAGCATTCTCTGTAATGACTTGAAACTATTTTTGCCCACATGCATTAGCTCAGCCGAAATCCTGTTATAAACAATTTGCATGCCAGGGCCAGTGAAACTCATCATTTGATCACAAGTCTGGGCAAGCACATGTGGGGTGCCCTGCAGTCTATCTTAGCTATTTTTCCTGAAAGATGGTTTCTCTCTTGCTTGCATTGTTGAAACTTGTGTTATTGCCATCATCTCCCCCGACTCTCCACCATTAAAAGAGAATGCCAAGGAGGCCTGGAAAAACTCAATCACTAAAAAGAGTTGAAAGTGAAAAAGTACTTTGCGAGGGGAGAATGAATAAAAACGTAAGGAGGTAGAGAGGACAACATAATTTGCATTGGATATCGAACAACATGGTTGCACAGAGCACTTGTCTAAACTCACTGAATTCATTAAATGGAACTGGTGTGTGAAATTATTTACATCTTTTATTACAGAGATTTCTGTGAGTGTTTTAGTGCTATATGGGGGAGACTGGTTGGAATTTTAAGAAATACTTTTTTTTTATTTTTCTCAGTTAAAATAATAAAACGTGGGCTCAGGCTATCTGAAATTGCAATATCCAAAATAATTTCAGGAATAAACTGGATTCATACAATATAGGATACCTGAGGTCACAGAGTGAAAGCGGAGTTAGATGGTGTTGTAAACAAATTTGTGTTAGAGTTCCCATATCTAGAAAAACCTTTTAAACTACAAAGAACTAAATATTTTATGTTACTTAGAGATATTTGGCAAAGAAATGACTCTAGATAATGTTCAGTAACAGAACTTCAAAGCAGTCCTGTGATGTTGAAATGAAGTTGGAATCCTAAATCACAATTTAAAAAAATACATTTGAAATTTCTGAAATCTCTATAAACCCGTCTCTCCCCTCAAAAGAAAAAACAGTGAGTGTGGAAGTCACTGGCCTGTTGTGGTCGGTCTCAGCCAGCTTTTCTGCCTCTGGGGTTTCCCATCCATCCCGGGCCCAGGGCTCAGCACGAAGTTTTCAGAATCTTCGCCTGAAGCACTAATCATGACAGCTTCTGGCTGAGGAAGCATCAGCTTCCCATTTCTTTTTGCGTCATACTGAAGTGTCTGCTCCGGATGATCAAGGTCCCACTACATTAGCAAGCCTCCTTTAACGATCACCGTCACTCTGTTTAGCTGCCCTCTTTTGCACGTTCCTTTAGTTCCCCTGAGCACGTACGTAACGGCGTACATGTGTAGCTTCAAGCACAGGATGTTTGGTGAATGAATGAATGAATGAATGAATGAACGAACGAACGAACGAATGAATGAATGAACGAACGAGTGAATGAATGAATGAATGAAGATGACATTATTTGCCTGAAATAGAATTTGTATAGTTAGTTATAAAATAGTTACTACAGAATATAAGTTATATAGGCCAATAGTAGGATATAACTACACAAAATAAACCACTCATTGTCTTGCCTGGAATTAACCTTGCAGAGACAAGAGGAGTGAATGGGATAATGGTGGAGGTGAAGTGAGAAACAGCTAACCCTCATCTGTCAACCTAGGGAATTCATGTATAATGACTAAATTAAAAAATTGGGGAGTAGTAACACAAACATGTTGTTTAGAAATAGGGAATTAGATACCAAGTAAATTAGCCAAAAGAGAGAAAAGTGCCTGTGCAGTAGGAGAAAAGGTGTGTCTTTTTCCCCTTTTTGTTTGTTTATTTTTGGCAATAAGCCCTATGAAATATCAGCACTCTTTAAACTATGTAGAGATATAATTTGATAAAATATATGTGTTTGTACTTGTATATACATGTCAGTGTATACATACATTTGTAAGTGTGTGTATGTATGTAAATAAATACTTAGAAAATATTAAGCAAAACTAGATTAAGAAATTCTGATAAGTAACTAATTGGAGCTTTAGAAAGAAAGGACTGAGCAAATATTCAAAGAGATAATAGTCAAGATTTTCCCCAAGCTGTCAGATAAGAACAATCACATTGGAGAACAATTTGCTAATATTTACTAAAGTGAAGCATGTTAACTTTTCAATAATCCAGCAATCTTTCTCCCAGATATGTATTTGCCATAAATAATTTCTTGCACATGTTTACAAGGTAACAGGTAAGAATGTTCATTATATTAGGATTTATAATTGGAAAATACTAAAAATATTCATCAGTAAAAGAAAAGATAAATAAATTATGATATATCCATGTACTGGAATACTACCTATTTCTAAAGTTTAATAAATTGGGGCTACATGTATCACCGCAAATAAGTGTCACAAAATATTGCAAGATAAATCCAAGTTACAGAGTACATCTAGTACAATGCCATTTATTTAAAATATAGAAACATAATTGCCAGATGCAGGGCTTGTAAGACTGGGTGAAAAAGGTGAAGGGATTAAGAAGTACAAATTGGTAGTTACAATTTGTAATATTGCCATGAGTATGTAAACTACAGCACAGGGAATATAGGTAATAACATTGTAATAACTATGTGTGGTGCCAGGTGGGTACTAGAACTATTGGGGAATCACTTTGTAAATTATGTGACTGTCTAGGTTGTATGCTTGAAACTAATACAAAATAATAT
This sequence comes from Carollia perspicillata, assembly GCA_004027735.1. Lineage (NCBI taxonomy): Eukaryota > Metazoa > Chordata > Mammalia > Chiroptera > Phyllostomidae > Carollia > Carollia perspicillata. The sequence continues at coordinate 2,285 of PVKM010043448.1, read as the reverse complement.
TAAATGCCAACTGTAAGTGAACAAATCTTTAAAAAATAAAATATATACAAATGTATACTTATAATGCATTTGTATCGATACAAATGCATTATAAAAGTATAAAGAAATATTCAAATTTGTATTGATACAAATGCATTATAAAAGTATAAAGAAATATACAAATGTATACTTATAATGCATTTGTATTTGTATCAATACATACAAATGCATTATAAAAGTATAAAGAAATATTTGGGACAAATAAGCACCAAACTCAGGATGGTAATTTCCTTCAGAGGAGGTGGGGAAAAGAGTTCTGATCAGAAATGGGGTCCAGAGGGTACTCAGTTGTTCTGATAGTGTTCTATTACTTAAGGTGCGTGAAAGACTCACAGTCCCTTACATTACTCTATAGCCTTTTTTTTTTTGCCTGAAATTTTTCAAAATATATTTTAAGCAAATAAAAAGCCTTTAAGATATAACTGAGGTTTTCTAATAAGTAAAGCTATTTTAACTGAAATGTCAATAGTTTTCTGGAGACATTTAAAGATTCATAAAATACAGTTTAACCTCATGTTATTCTTGACACGGTTTTTCTTTCTTCCCTGGAATCCCGTGAATTTCCTCTGGACTAGCAATCTAATATATCTTCACGGCATGTATGTTCTACTTTTTCCTGGCAACTTTCACTGTGTCCTCAGCTTTTAGACATGCTTAAGTTATCTACTATCCTTAATAAATAAATAGGGAATACTTGCTGTTAATTCTTTGCCTTCCCTCCCACCCAGAGTTCCTGGAGGAGCAGTCTAATACTTCCTATCTCTGACCTATCATTTCTTTTTTAAAAGAATATTTTATTGATTATCCTATTACAGTGGTCCCATTTTTTCTCCCTTCTATCTCCCTCCACCCTGCCCCTCCCCCCACTTAGTTCATGTCCATGGATCATACATATAAGTTCTTTGGCTTCTCCATTTCCCATAATATTCTTAACCTCCCCCTGTCTGTTTTGTACCTACCATTTACGCTTCCTATTCCTTGTACCTTTTTCTCTATTCTCCCCCCACACCCTCCCTGCTCATAACTCTCCATGTGATCTCCATTTCTGTGATTGTGTTCCTGCTCTAGTTGTTTGCTTAGTTGTTTTTTTTTTTTTAGGTTCAGTTATTGATAGTTGTGAGTTTATTGTCATTTTACTGTTCATAGTTTTGATCATCTTCTTTTTCTTAGATAAGTCCTTCTAACATTTCATATAATAAGGGCTTGGTGATGATGAACTCCTGTAACTTCTCAAGTTCTGTAACTGAGTTCTGTACAGGAGTTCAGTAACTCAGACCTTATCAGGGAAGCACTTTATCTACCCTTCCATTCTAAATGAAAGCTTTGTTGGATAGAGTAATCTTGGATGTAGGTCCTTGCCTTTCACAACTTGGAATACTTCTTTCCAGCCTCTTCTTGCCTTTAAGGTTTCTTTTAAGAAATCAGCTGGTAGTCTGTCTGATGGGTACTCCTTTATAGGTAACTGTCTCCTTTTCTCTTGCTGCTTTTAAGATTCTCTTCTTCTCTTTAATCTTGAGTAATGTAATTATGATGTGTCTTGGTGTGTTCCTCTGTGGGTCCAAATTCTTTGGGACTCTCTGAGCTTCCTGGACTGCATATCTATTTCCTTCACCAGATTGGAGAAATTTTCCTTCATTATTTTTTTAAATACGTTTTCAATTTCTTGCTCTTCCTCTTCTCCTTCAGGCACCCCTATGATTCAGATGTTGGAATGTTTATGGTTATCCCAGAGGTTCCTAAGCCTCTCATTTTTTTGAATTCTCGTTTCATCTTTCTGTTTGGTTGACTGTTTTTTTTCTGTTCCAAATCATTGGTTTGAGTCCCAGTTTCCTTCCCTTCACTGTTGGTTCCCTGTATGTTTTCACTTCACTTTGTGTAGCCTTTATTCTTCCTTTATTTTGTGACCATACTAATAATTTCTGTGAGCATTCTAATTATTAGTGTTTTGAACTCTGCATCTGATGGGTTGGCTACCTCCTTGTTGCTTAGTTATTTTCCTAGAGTTGTGATCTGTTCTTTCATCTGGGCCATATTTCTTTGTCTTGGGGCACCTGTTACATTGTAAGAAGCAGAACCTTAGGTATTTGCCAGGATGGGGCAATCCACTTCACTGGGTTGTGACGCTGTAAATGGGGGAGGGGTCAGAGAGAGAACAATGCTGCTTGCTTGTCTCTTGCCCCACTTTCAGTCACTTCCCCCACTACCCACAACCACCTTTCTGATGCTGATTCCTGGATGTATGGGTT
>PVKM010043447.1:0-12518 GCA_004027735.1 Carollia perspicillata | reverse complement strand
GAGTAACAGCCTGGCAGCTAGAGGTCCCACCTGTCTGATTTGTGGGGTGGGTGTCCCCAGCCTCTTTCTCTACAAGCCCCAGAACCACAACATGGGCTGGAGTGGTGGGTCCAAGATTGCTGTGAGGTTGAGGTTGCCTTAATGAGAAGGGGGGGCGAATGGCCTTCTTCCAGACTGTGTGGCAGGGCCTCCCATTCATTCCCTTGTAGTGCTTTTGCTGGAATCCGACTCAGGTTCTGAGGATGGGCATCGCACAGGATCAGGGGAGCTGTGGGGGCCGCTCTTCCCTGAACTTCCTGCTGTGCGTTAGAGGTTTGCTGCTCTGGGATGAGATGTAGCCTCTCAAAAGCAGCCGTGGGTTTAGATTGAGGGCGTTCCATCACCCCCACACCAGCCCCTGTTATTTGTTCTCCCAATGGCTGTCAGTCTGTGCCCAAGGGCCATCAACCTAAGTCACAGCTCTCTCTGGCCACATCTCCCAGAAGCTGGATTCAGAGGCTGGGGGAGGGCCTGGAGCCTCCCTCCCTCCAGCGTTTACACAATCCCATACCGTGCCTGTTGGGCGCCCTGCACAGGAGGCTGTGGCACTCCTGGGGTGGCCTTGCAGAGCTGGTAGGGAAAGGGGGATCAGGCCGCATTTGCTGGGGGGTGGGTGTGTGTATGATTGTACCCTGTTTGCTTGGGCTGTCAGCTCTCACCCTTCCCCGGCTCCTTGACACATTGGGGTGTCATCACCGTCATCAGGCAGGGGTCCCGGGGCCAGAGCGGAATGGCTGCCTCCCCGACTCTGGGCTGACCTTGCCCAGCACTAGCCCCGGGCCCTCTGGGCACTGCTACCTGGAGCCTGTGGTGGGCTCCTCCTCCTGATCCCTCCACCCGCCCAGTGTGGGCCGGCCTCACTCCTGTTCTAGCTACTGCTTTTATCTGCAAGGGGGCCTGGGGGCCTGGCCTGGAGGGACTCTGGTCAGGCACAGCCATCACTGTCTAGGGACACAGGAGCTGCAGGGCTGGCGGTGGCCTGCCGAATTCAGAGGAAGAAGGGAGGGAAAAGTCAAGTTCATGTTGGCCCAGCCCCTGCGAAGTGCCAGGCACTTTGATACACGTTCTCTAAGTTCTTACTTGATATCCATGAAGCAGGCACGACTGGGGACAATTGCAGGCATGATTATCCCCCTTTCATTAAACCTGAAAACTGAGCTCAGCAGTGGAGAGCTTTGTGCCCTGTCTCAGCACCAGCTTGTGGCGGTGGGGGTTCCGAACCTTCCAGTCTGTGGGGTCTCCACGCTCACTAAGCAGCAGCTCACAGCTCTCCATCCAGGAGCATGGCTGCGCCTCAGCTGTCCATCTGTCTGTCTGTGAGGTCTCAGCTCCTTAGCTCTCTGTCTCCGTAGCTCAGCTTCTGTGCCCCACAGGCTTTTGGAGGCCCTGGTGACGTTGGTGCAAACACGCCTTTTGCTGGTGACCTGGCCAAGCATCCCGAGTTGTCCCAGCCGCTGAGGAGAGAGGCTGTGGGGAGGCATCCGTGCGGGGGTGGGGTCAGGGGACCTGAGTATGGTCCCGAATCTTGCCTTTGTTTGCCAAGTGGCCTTGGACAGATCCTTACTGTCTCTGGATTAGTTCACCCCATCTGCTCACCGAGAAGCTCAATGACCCCTGAAGGCCCTGCACCCCCAGGGGCTGTCGTTCCGCAGAGTCACCTGGCTCACTGAGGGTCACAGGATTCTGTTTCTGGCCTTTGCTGCATCTCCAGAGTGCCTGCCGCCCGCCCCTGGCTGGGTTTGCCTGCCGGGTGCTCTCTGCATGTGGGTGTGGAGCCCTCTCCCACATCCAGCCTGTTTGTGTTTTCCTTCTCGGTGCTCACTGGCCTTACCTTTGTCTCTGTCTCCTCTACCTCTGCTCTTGGGTAGCTGACGGTAGGGAAAGTGTCCAGCGGAATAGGGGCTGCAGCTGAAGTCCTGGTCAATCTGTACATGAATGATCACAGACCTAAGGCCCAGGCTACCTCTCCAGACCTGGTAAGAATGCACATCCCTCAGCTTTCTCCCACAGGCTCCGGCCCTGGACTCCCAGCGAGGGCACCTAGGATGCAGAGGGGACACCTGGCCCTCTCCCAAGGTGCCCCTTCCTGTGGACAGGAGGGGCTGAGAATGGGCTGGATCAGAGCAGAGTCAGGCAGGGGAGGTGTGTTTCTTTAAAGACAAACCTCACTTGGCAACCTTGGGGTTGTTTCACAAGGCAGAGCCTCTTCCAGGCTGTCTGGGGCTCTGGGGATCTCAGTGAAAACCCAGGCGAGGCTGTCCACACAGCTGGCTGTGCCTTACTGTCAATGTTTAGTGTCCAAACTAAGCAGCCCATTGTGCTAGGTTGCGAATTCAGTAATGGAGAAACATCCCTTTTCTTTGAAGTCTCCCTTTCTCTGATCAAGGGCACTCACTGCCGTTACCAGGGATTTGAGTTGGCAGTTCCTTTGGTTTCCTTTGGGCACATCCCCCTAGAATCACCCTGCCCTCCTGCTTCCCCTCCCCCGACCCCTTGCATTGGGAGTTCACCTGGCAACCTGGCGGGCTGTGGCACATGACCTCTCCCTTTCCGCAGTTCTCTTGAACAGTTTGGATGCCACAAGCCTTTCTTGCCTTCCTTGCCTGACTTAAGCCGCTGCAGGGGGACAAGGATGTAGAAAACATTCTTTCAGTGAGCTCGCTCTGCATCCAGACAACACTTAACCCCTGGGACAGGTTCTTGGAGAGAGCGTCACTGGGCAGGCATGTTTGTGAAAGATGCCCACTCCATTGGACCAGGGGACACCACTCCCACCAAAACCAGAGCAGCCAGGTGAGGGGACAGCCAGCCTGTCCTGGGCCTGCCCCGCGGCTGGCCTGCCCGGGCATAAAATTAACAGCAACCCCTGCAATTTTGGGGCCTGTGCTGGGGCCGTCTCTTCCCACACTCACTCTTTGCTGCAGCACCTGCAGTGATGGGAGCCGGAAACAGGAGCCCACGACGTCCCCATGAGTCAGGCCAGAACCTCTCAAAGCCCAGCCTCGCATTTGAAGGCTCTGTGCAAGCCCCAACCCATTGCTCTTCTCTCCTGCTGCCCTGCCCCCCCGCCAGGAAACGATGCGAAAGGCATTTCCCCTGAACCTGGGTGGCAGCGACACCTGTTACTTCTGTAAGAAGCGTGTGTACGTGATGGAGCGGCTGAGCGCAGAGGGCCACTTCTTCCACCGCGAGTGTTTCCGCTGCAGCGTCTGTGCCACCACCTTGCGCCTGGCTGCCTACGCCTTTGACGTCGATGAAGGTAGCCGCCATCCCCCAGGGACAGTGCTGGTCTCTGGCCTGGGCTCCTGGTCCTGTAGAGGCTCTGGGACACCTGACAATTCCCAGGGAGTGCAGTGTCATCCAGAAACCATTCAGGGAGCCTGGAGCTCCTCTGGATAGAGAGGGGGCCGCCTGTGGTGGGCAGAGGCCCCTGAGGGAGGAGGAAGCTGCCTGCACCTGGGGTGCTCTGGCACTGAAGGGCGCCCACTGTGTGCTGTGTGCTCTGTGTACGTTTGCTCATTCAGTCTCACCACCTTCCATCCCTGCTGTGTGGTCGAGAGACGTGGGCTCAGCACCAGCTGCTCATGTGATAACGGCTCAGTAAATGACGGCATAGGAATGTTGCAGTGACACTGTTCTGATACGTGGCTGATCAGAGGATGTGGATACAGGAATTGCATTAGAATGTCTGGGTACTTTACAATTGTCAGCCCTTGATGTTTGCGCTGTCGGGTATAATGAGAGACAGTACAGTGCAGCACTCCTGAGTTAAGACCCTCACAGGAAAGTGCCAGGTTCAAATCTAGACTGTAGCACTTGTTAGCCATGCAGCCTTGGACGTGTTCCCTAACCTCCTGGTCCCTCAGTTTCCTCATCTGTAAAATCAAGATAATAATAGTACTTAGCGCATAAGGTCGTTAATTCATGAGAAGCATTTAGAATAGTGCCTGGTATATTGTGAGTCCTATGTGAGTTTTCCCTATTATCATTATTCTCATCACTATTGTTACTGATGTAATGGTGAGCAAAGAAGGCTTTTCTAGAAAGTGCCCCAGGTCCTGGGCAAGGTCCTGTGTCTCACCTGGGCTTTTCCTACCTATCACTGCTGCCCTTGGTTACAGCCCTTCCCACCCCCAGGGCCCCAGAAAGGACAAGGAGCTAAAAATGGTGTTGCTGTCCATTTTGCTGCTTGACAACTGGTCTTGGGAAGAGACCTGTCCTTTGAATTATCTGAGGGTTTTGGCCCCATGCCTGGGAGCCCCCCATTTCTACACCCTGGCTTGAGGCAGCAAAGGGTCCTGTTCCTCATCTCAGGGCCACTTCAAGGCATGTAACAGAAATGCTTTCCCAGGGGTGAGCTGTCCTGGGTTTGTTTCTATTATTGGTGTTTTCTGACCTAGACAGTGGCGGGCACTTGGCTCAGGTCTACTGTGGCTTTGGCGTACAGGAGAAAACATTTGTGTGTGTGTGTGTGTGTGTATGTGTGTGTGTTTCTTTTTACAGGCAAGTTCTTCTGCAAGGCTCATTTCATTCACTGTAAAACCAATAGCCAGCAACGGAAGAGACGGGCAGAGCTGAAGCAACAAAGAGAGGTACGTTTCGCCTTGAAAGGACTGCTGGGACGGGGAAGGCCCCTAGACGGGAGAAGGGTTCCGAGGGCTCCCCCATGTGAGGCCAGCATTTCTGACCCTAGAAGGACTGAGACCCACAGATGGAGACGAGAGCTCTACTCCCTGGTGTCGAGGGTCCCTCTGCCTCAGTCTGTTCAGGCAGCCCCTCGGGTATGTCCCACCAGATGCCAGCTCCCAGGTGAGTGGCTGTGCTGGCCTCTCATGAAGAGCCCAGAAGAGCTTTCTCCTATGCCAGGGATGCAAAAGTTACTGATTACCTTCCCGTGGTCCTCTGGTCCTGTCTTCTCCCCACTGCTCCCCACCACATGACCATTGGGTGCTGTTTGTAGGAATGCCTAGTATGGGGCTATCCTTTGCTGAGATTTCCAAGTCCTTTCTCCTGGCCCTTAGATGTCATCAAGGTGGTGAGCCATGGAGGCCTATGGACAGCTAGTTAAAGTGCCCCCTCTGGCAGCTCTTAGTAAATACCTTCTATGGCTTGACTAATCACAACAACCAGCAAAGATCCACAATGTACAACTTTTTTTCTGATTACACATTAATAGAGGCTCAATGTAGAAAAGTGCATAAATAAATTAAGATATATAATGGAGGAAAGTTAAATCACTCATCATCACTCTATCCTGAGAAAATAATAATTTTGTAACAAACATTTTCTTCTAGACTTTTTCCTATGTCGATATACTTTATCCTAGTCAGAATCCTATTACTATAGGTGGTAAGGACTTCCGGCCAAGATGGAGGCATAAGTAGATACACTTTGCCTCCTCGCACAACCAAAAAAAGGACAACAAATTTAAAAACAAAAAATAACCAGAACTGCCAGAAAATCAAACTGTATGGAAGTCTGAAAACCAAGGAGCTAAAGAAACATTAATCCAGACTGGAAGGAGGGGTGGAGATGGGCAGCCAGGGTGGAGAGGATGCTCAGCAAGGCAGTGGCTGGAGGACTGGGTGGTCCCATATTTGCATGTGGATAAACTGGGAGGAAGAACTGGAAAGCAAAGCAGACTGCACAATGCAGGGTTCCAGTGCAGAAAAACAAAGCCTCAAAACCTCTGACTGAAAAAAACCTGTGGGGGTTGAGGTGGCAGGAGGTAGTCCCAGCCTCACAAGAGTTTGTTGGAGAGACCCACAGGGTCCTAGAATATACACAAACCCACCCACCTGGGAATCAGCCCCAGAAGGGCCCAATTTACTTGTGGGTACTGGAGGAAGTGACTGAAAGTCAGCTGAGAGCCGAGCAGACGGCATTATTCCCTCTGGGACTCCTCCCCCATATACAATGCTACAGCGCACTGACATGGGTTGCCCTGCCCTGGTGAACACCTAAGGCTCCTCCCCTTACTATATGTAACAGGCATGCTGAGACCAAAAAAAAAATCATGGCCCAAATGAAAGAACAGATCAAAACTCCAAAAATAAAACTAAACAATGAAGAGATAGCTAACCTATCAGATGCAGAGCTCAAAACACTGGTAATCAGGATGCTCACAGAAGTGGTTGAGTATGGTAGCAAAGTAGAGAAAAAAGTGAAGGCTATGAAAAGTGAAATACAGGAAAATGTACAGGGAACCAACAGTGACGGGAAGGAAACTGAGACTCAAACCAACAGTTTGGATGAGAAGGAAGAAATAAACAGTCAACTAGAACAAAATGAAGAAACAAGAATTCAAAAAAATGAGGAGAGGCTTAGGAACCTCCAGGACATCTTTAAAGTTCCAACATCCGAATCATAGGGGTACCAGAGGGGAAGACAAAGACCAAGAAATTGAAAACTTATTTGAAAAAATAATGAAAGAGAACTTCCCCAGTCTGGCAAAGGAAATAGACTTCCTGGAAGTCCAGGAAGCTCAGAATCCCAAAGAAGGTGGACCCAAGGAGGAACACACCAAGGCACATCATAATTACATTACCCAAGATTAAAATGAAGGAGAGAATCCTAGAAGCAGTAAGAGATAAAGAGACAGTTACCTACAAAGGAGTTCCTATCAGACTGTCAGCTGATTTCTCAAAAGAAACCTTGCAGGCAAGAAGGGGCTGGAAAGAAGTATTCCAAGTCATGAAAGGCAAGGACCTACATCCAAGATTATTCTGTCCAGCAAAGCTTTCATTTAGAATGGAAGGGTAGATAAAGTGCTTCTCAGATAAGGTCAAGTTAAAGGAATTCAGCATCACCAAGACCTTATTATATGAAATGTTAAAGAGACTTACCTAAGAAAAAGAAGTTGATCAAAAGTATGAATACTATAATGACAACAAACTCAACTATCTACAACTGAACATAAAAAAAAACAAAAACAAAAACAAACTAAGCAAACAACTAGAACAGGAACAGAATCACAGAAATGGAGATCACATGGAGGGTTATCAGCAGGGATAGGGGGAGACTTGGGGAAACGATACAGGGAATAAGAAGCATAAATGGTAGGTAGAAAATAGACAGGGGGAGGTTAAGAATAGTATGGGAATGGAGAAGCCACAGAACTTATATGTGCGACCCATGGATGTGAACTAAGGAGAGAGAATGCCGGTGGGTGGGGGAGTACAGGGTGGAGCAGAATAAAAGGGAGGAAAAAATGGGACAATTGTAATAGCATAATCAATAAAATATATTTTTAAAAATCCTATCATTATTAGTTTTATCTTTCTTTCTTTTTTTTTTTTTACTAACACTATATCAAGGACAATTTCCTTACATGCATGACCCATGGACATGAACAATGGTGGGGGCATTGCCTGAGGGAGTAGGGGTGCAGGGTGAAGGGGGACAAAGGGGAAAAAATCAGGACAACCGTAATAGCATAATCTGTAAAATATAATTTAAGAAAAGAAAGAACCATTTCCCGTGACATTCAGCATTCCTGTGAAGTGCCCTGGCTGGTGTGGCTCCATTGGCTGGACGTCAGTGTGCAGAGGGAAAGGTCACGCGTTTGATCCCAGGCAGGGCAGGTGTCTGGGTCGTGGGCTTCGGTCCCAGCTGGGGCACTTGCAGAAGACAACCAGTCGATGTTTCTTTCTCACTCCAATTCTCCACCCTTTCCACTCTCTCTAAAATAAAATAAAAATAATTTTTAAAAATTCCTTTGGAGCATAATCTTTGGTGCCCATAAAAAGTGGTCAATTATTTAATAAGTCCCATATTGTTGAACGCTAATGTTGCTTAATATTTTTACCTTATAAATAGGTTGACAGTGAACATCTTTGTACGTGCAAATGTACCCATATTTCAGATTACTTAGGATGGATCACTAGCAATGCGGCTGGAGTCCAGGGACGGGTGTGTCGAAGGACAGCGAGTCCTTCCGTCACTTTGCCCCCCAGGAAAGCCCCGCCCAAGTCCTGCCCCGCTGCTGCACCGGCGCAGAGATCATTTGTGGGGCTGGGTGTGCCAAGTTCTGCTTTTAGTGGCTCTCTTCGTGTGCTTTATCAGAGGGGACCGCCGAGAGTCCCGAACTAACCACGCTCCCTTTGATCTTTCCCAGGAGAAGGGGATGTGGAAGGAGCAAGAAGCCCCTCGGCGAGACCCGCCCCCGGAAAGCTCCTGTGCAGCCGCTGCGCTCGGCCCGCCGGCGGGCAGCCCCCCAGGTATCACCACTTCCTCCTTTAGGAAGGCGCTAAGCTGGCCTCTCCAGCTGTCCCGGGGCCTGCTTAACCGGATGCGGGGACTGCTGCGCTCCGTCGGCCTGCATTTCAGGGACAATGCTTACAACTACTGCTACACCTACGAGCTCCTGAGCCTCGGGCTGCCCCTCCTGTGGGTGTTCTCCGAGGTCCTGGCTTCCATGTACCGGGAGTCCGAGGAGTCCCTGGAGAGCATCCGCGACAGGGTGCTCCGGTACCTCCCGGTCAAGCTCCGCTGAGGGGCGCCGCCCCCCAGGGCCTTCACATTTCCAGGGCAGGCGGTCTCCTGTTGGTCGTGAGCTAAGGCTCTGGTCGGGAAGCCGGACGTCCTCGAACGAGTTAGCTCACCATCAAAGAGTTGGCCACAGGCCCCGGCCTGGTCAGGGCAACCCTCTACTCACGGTGCTGGGGCCGGCCCGACATGAAGGATGTTTTTTATAGATTTGCATTTCTTTTATACCAAAGTGAGCTGTATTTCTAGGTTTACATTTCAATTTTTAACTTTTGATAAGCCAAGAAAAAGCCTTTTTTTTTTTACCCTGTGTGTCAATTTTGAAGTTTTTAACCGGTGTACAAACCCCTTCCACGCCCCAGTCAGCCACATCAGTGATTACGGTTTTATGTAAATGAAAGGGAGTGTGCCCTCTCCCGACCAGCGCCTTTCGAGTTGCATACCCAGAGGCCACTTGTTGAGAGGGGGCAGTTTTTTTGCAACGTGGAAGAGTAATAATTGTAGAACAGTGGAAGCGTGGCAGAGCAGAAGAACAAAGCAGAATTAAAATCACACAGGACATGGCAGTGTGTAGTCGGCTGTCGCATGGCCTCCCGGAGGGAGGAAGACTGTGTCACTCTCTTGCTTTGATGTAAAATAGTAGCTTAACATTCCCCCCCACCCCCTGCCTGGCCCCATACCAAATCGTAGCCAAATGACCTAGAACCATGGGGTTTCACGCAGACGGCTACACACAGGCACTGGTGAGAAGGGCAGCAGAAGCCCGTGGCACCAGGCCACGCAGGGCCCGTCAAGCCCGCAGCAGCACCTGCTGAGGAGGAGCCGTGTCCCCTGGGGCTCCCTACCGGGTCCCCAGCCCAGGCTGCAGTCTGAGCCAAGGCCACTCAGGGTCCACGATGGTCAGGCTGAGGGAAGAATCTGCCCTCCCGGCCCAGGTCCTTTGGGACCCAGGGCGTTCGTTAGCAGCTCAGGGTAATGTTCCTGGGAAGCACGGCTGACCCAGTGAGCACAGCTCACAGACGTGCTGGCCTCTGAGCCACTCAGCCACTGTGCTTATTTGGTCAGAACAGTCAGAGACCACTTATTTTCACACTGTCCTAGCAAAAGAATGTGTCTGACCTCCGGGGCGGGGGGTCCCCTGTGTCTGGATTGGCAGGGGAAGCTGGGAATGGAAGCTGTTTATTGACTAATGCAAAGAAATATGCCCTGTTAGGGGCAAAAACAAGCATTGGCCTACCTGCATTCTTCCCTCCGGGCTTCTGGAGGAGGCCAAAGCTCCCCCCACTCCCTGCCTGGACATGTGCAGCTCCCGGGTCGGGTTGAACAATGGAGATGTGGATAGAAGAAGGCCTTCCACCCTGCTCAGCGTAACTGGAGCTGCTGGGCCGGAGACAGCTCCACGCACTTGCCCCCTAGCGATCTCCTCTAGATCTAGTAAGGGTGCAGCCTGGTGTGCGTTTGGAACCAGAGCTTCTGAGGGCTTAGAGATGACAAGTTTCTGTACGGTGAGAACAGGGGAAAGGTAATTTTACAAACGCTTCCCCGAAGTCCTTGGGCAGAACAGGGCACGGCTGTGGCCAAGTCCGTGGGAACTGACACCTCCGCCTTTGTTGGAGCTATTCTCAGTCCAATGACCTGCATTGCATTTTCCCAATTTTTTTGCTGAGATTTGAATGTTCAGCATGGTGGGAGGAGCACTTGATTCATCTTATGTTTGATTCCAGAAAGTAAATTCTGCAGGTCATGATGTGAACACAAGCACAGCTGTGCCATTGTTATTGCCATCAGCTCGGGGCGGGCTGGGATGCTCTGTGGGACGCCCCGCGAAGCCCCAGGTAGCATCTCTGAGAATGTCATTTGTGGCCATACAGAGACTGGTTTGAATTGCTCTGGTGAGACAAGGTGTGCTCCTCCAAAGCCCGAGATGTGTATACTGTTCTGAGACCTTGAACCTTCCTGGTGGGCAGCACTGAACACGCAAGTGGGTCCGGGGGGTGGAGCTCTCTAAGCTTCCACAGTGTACTCCGGAGCGAATATGAGACTCTAGAGTAAAATTGGGGCCATCGAGGGATGGGGGGCCGCTGGGGGCCGGGAGTCCTAAGGGCACGTGGAGCTCTGAGTGGAGAGCCGTGGGTTGTTGCAAATGCAAACCGCACCCCTCCGCTCTTGGAGCTGAGGGGCTGCCCACTGCCAGAAAGGTTCATCTGTCCGGAGCAAGCGGTGACTTGTTTGGGGAGGATTCCCCTTGTTTAATGGTTGCCTTATTTTCAACTCCTGTGTCTTCCCTTGTTGTCGGTCTTTTCCCTTTTCTCTCCCCAAACTAAGCTCTCTTTTCTGTCTCTCTCCTTCCAACCTCACACTGTGGCCGTCAGTTCATTTCAGCCTTCCAGTGCTACACCCACTTCTTGGCTGACACACTTCTGCTCTGAGGTGACTGGTTTTCTTGCCGATTTTCAGAGAGTGGGACTAACCCGTAAGCCGCTTTCCGCACCCCGTCCTCCCCGCCGTGGCACCAGCTGTGCTAACCGCGAGTGTCTTGCGTACTAACGGACTCATTCAGGGGCATGGTGGGTGAACAGCGTGGGGTGGTGTCCAGCTCGAAAGCTGTTTCCGATTCCTCTGTCTCCGAGCCGGCAGCCCGGCCCACGCCAGGTGCATGCCCGCCTGCCTCTGTTCCCCTGTGGCCTGCGCTCCTGCTTCTCCAGTTGCACTGACAGAGCTGCTTGCCTTCCCGGGAGGGTGCCCTCTGAGCGTGAGACAGTACCACGGGGCGGGCTCTGTCACCTTTGAAAAGAACTCCTTTGTCGGGGAGCCTCTGAAAAAGCACATGCGTGCAAGCATCTTCTTAAATTCGTTCTAATATAAAGCTGATGAATGTCATTGATCAAAACCAGAAGTGTCCCTTTTTGGAGAAATTAAAAAAATACTCTAGGTTTCATCACCAGCTTGATCCATACTCTGAATTTCGAACCCATCATCGCAGTTTCCCTAGCAACACCTTCCTCCGCTGCAGCCTATACTAGAGATCCGATGGTTTTGCCGTGGCTCTTCATTGTCTCCCCTGGCGCCTAGAGTCTCAGATGAGGAGAAGCTTCAGGGAGAGCAATCACGTCACAGTTCAGGGATGGCTTTGAGAAATGACTCAGCTCAGCCCCAGGCCTGCAGCAGCCAGTTGCAATGGCCCCATGGCTCTGTGCAAAGCACACTTTCCCTGCTGACTCATTACACGGAGCAGCGGGACATTCCAAGTGCTTCTAAAGAGAAACACCACGCCAAGCACCGTGGAGCTATTGTAGGCCAGGCCTCTCGGTCTCAGGCTGCACGCGGCCCAGAACCACGCCGACCTCTAGGCCCATCTGCACTGCCCTGCATGCTGCATCGCTCCCTGCATCGGTGCAGAGCCTAGCCAGCACAGTCATTGCTCTTGTCTTATCTTCTCTTGCAGAGTCTCCCTCCCTTTATAGAATGGCAACCAAAGAGTGTCCTCTTCCCCTCTCAGCCTCCTCCTTAGCTAGCCTGCCCCTCCCCATCGCAATGCATGTTTGGGACCCTCAGCAGTCATTTACAGTGCCACATGGAACCCTGTATTTTGCACACAGCAACCAATGTTTAGCTTTATTTATGGTATTTGATGCTGTAAATGAAAATAAATATGGTTCTTTATAAAGCTCATTGTTTCCTCTCTTCTTTGCCATGGAAGCTGCTCCAACCTGAAACATGGGAGCTAGTTTAGGGGGTCCGTCTTCCCTAAACCGCTGGCGGGACTTGCACTGGTGGTGACCCGGGACTCTCTGGGACTGTGCTGGGCACTCTGAAAGTAAATATTACCCAGAGGTAATATTTGGAAAAAGTCACCATTGCTCCTGGGCGAGGCTTTGGGGTCTGTTTCTCGAAAACTCATGGCACTTTTCTGCTCTAGATGCGGGACACAGCTGGTGAGGGCCAGTGTCCCTCAGCTGTTGGGTACAGACTATCTCTCCTTCTTTCCTTTC
>PVKM010043446.1:0-12530 GCA_004027735.1 Carollia perspicillata | reverse complement strand
GTGGCAGGGACACTGGCCAATCAGAACATGTGCCCAAAGCATTAACCTGTCAGTCTCCTTTCATGGGGAGGTGCATGGGGCCCCGTGGGAGGAGCTGGGTGGTTGGGGAGGTTAAGGGAGACACCTGGAGGTGAAAGCCAATGATTCAACTGGTATAGAAGTATTTCAGTATTTTAAAAATTGTTGTATTTTACATTTTTTAGTTTTAATTATTTTTTAAATTTATTTATTTTTCTATCCCATTTATCCTCTATGCCCTCTTTCACCTCCACCCACCCCTTGCCCCCCCACAATTACCACACTGTTGCCCTGTCCATGAGTTCTTTTTTCTTTTTTTACTCCATCCCTCTGCCTCCCAACACTCTCCAGAGGGTTAGCCTGCTCTCTATGAGTCTGTTTTTATTACACTTTACATTTTGATTTATATGAAAACATTTCTTTTCTCACCTTAGGTTTGTTATGCACATTCTTATTTCTACTGTGGCCTATTGTCCCTGATTGGTCATGTTTCCAACATTGAGGAATGTCTACATTCTTTTTATTAATTAAAAAATTTTTTGAAAATAATTTAAATAATTTCATACTTTATAAAAGTAGCAAAAATAGCATGCAGAATTCCTATATCTTTTCAGTCTCCAAAATTAGCATTTTATCCCACAGTATAATTATAAAAATCAAGAAATTAACATTAATATTGTTAATCTAATAATGTTAATTGTGAACATTAACATTTATAATCTAAGAACCTTATTCAAGTTTTATTAATTAGAAAATAGTATTGCCCATGATGATCCTGACACCTTTGAACTACTGGCTAGTTATTTCATAGATTGTCACTTAATCTGAATTGCTCTGATAATTCCTCATGGTTAAATTCAGTAATGTATTTTTGGCAAGAGTGTTATGAACATATTTTTGTGTACTTGACACATGGCAGCAGGAGGCACATGATGACAATTTGTCTCATTATGCCTGAGCTCTGGGTTAGTGTAGACACAAGACTGGCCTGGAACATCTGGTAGTTCCATAAAGTGCAGAACTACACACACACCATGAGAACTTGCCAAGGCATAGAAACTAACTCCTATTGGGCAATGCACAAGCTTGAACAACAACATAAATAAAGATTATGATGTATTTTAATCTATAGTATAAAATAAAAATCAGACTGACATAAATTAATGAATGGATATATAGATTACAAGATAAAGTTCTTTAAAGTAGGAGTCCAGTTAATCCTACTTTAGGTACAAAGACAGGTACAAAGATGATGAAAATGGAAAATCACCATTTGTAAAATACCAGAGAAAATTTTTTTTAGTTAAGAATCAAATGATGTTGCCCTGGCTGGTGTGTCTCAGTGGATTGAGTGTCGGCCTGTGAACTGAAGGGTCTCTGGTTTGATTCCCCTTCAGGGCACAAGTCTGGGTTGCAGGCCAGGTCTACAGCTGGGGGCATGAGAGAAGCAACCACACACTGATGATGATTCTCTCCCTCTCTTTCTTCCTCCCTTCCCCTCTGTCTAAAAATAAATACATAAATACACTTTTTTTTTTTTTTAAAGAATCCATCAGTACTGAAATTTTTGGTCAAAAGTGTGATGAGAAAAAAATATTTATATATTCTCAAAATAGCTCTCAAAAATGGTTACAAAATTGTGTGTGTGTATAGCTCCTTACTTTCTGGAACTATGAGATGTTGCAGGTCAATCTCGTGCCTTCACTAACCCAGACCTGGAACCAGTCATTTCTCCAAGGAGCCCAGGTTCTTTTTGCTGAGAAATAGTATTGAGAAATCAAAATCTGGGCAATTCCAATCTAACATCATTTGATTCATTTAGCCTTCCCTTCTTCCCTTATTTGTAGCTTTATTCTTTGACAGTAAGGAATATGGCCTTCACTATTCATAATATATTTATGGATTTGCTTAATCCTGGCATACTTAGAGGTATTGATAGTTTCTGCATTGCTAATCTATAACCTGTGTAAACAAACTTACTAATTAGAGAATGATATTTGTATCTTGTTTTTAAAGTATATAGTCAAAACACTGTTTTCCAAAGTTACTTACGTTAGTTTTCTCCTCTTTATCTGCTTTCAAGTGGTTATGTTATTTATTTTTAATACACTTAAGTTCATCTGTTTTTGTCTGTATTAAATACTGAGTACTCTACATATTTGCTGATTTAAATTATTTATAAATTGGGATATGTAAAACATTTTGAAAATGTCAAAAAAAGTCTAAAAGTCAAACTTTGTCATTCTCCCCATATATTCCACTCCATTTCTGTTTTTCCACCCATTTCAACCATTTCTATTTACTCCTTGTGGGTAACCAGTCTCATTAGATTCTGACTCATATTTCCTGTGTTTTATTTTACACAGATGAGCAGGTACATGTATATGTTCTTATTTCCCCTTCTTTCTTATAAGATAGTAGCATATTATAGTCTTTTGCACCTTTTTGCTTTTCACTTAACAACATATCCTGGAAATCATCCATATCAGCATATGGGGACCTTTTCCCATCCTTTTTCTTAGCTGCATAATACACCATTGTGTGGGTGTTCCATTGTTTGTTATATTATCCTTCTATGTAGGGACATATAGGTTGTTTTCAATATATTGCAACTGCAAACAAAGCTGGGAAGAATAACTTTTTGTACTTGCATTTCTGTTTCTCAATATTAAAAATATCTAGCCTCTAGTATTTACTTACATTTTATACTGTTGCAGAAATATTTCTAAACATAATGTTAGATATACTTTTTTCATTCTTATAACTCTAACACAATTATAAAATCATAACCAATTTATACGTTAAACATCAATGAAACCATAAAAGCAAATGAAATTTGAATTAGAAGTATTAACTTAATATGATAGAGGGTAGTATTTATCTGAACTTAACCTATCTCTAATAATGAGGATTTTGGTTGGTGGTTATGGTGTCATATCTAGTTGATGACTCACTTCTACCACTTTTTTTCTTTGCACTGAAAAAATTTATTCATATAGTAACTCCGTGATTCCATTTGGCTTCACTTGGTACCATTTTGGTGTTAAGTCCACTTGTGTCCCTTTCTTTTTGATCTGTAACAACTAAAGATATACATTTCCTACTTTAGTATATTTTGTATACATCATCAAAATCATCTAACTTAACAAAATACCTTAGAAACTAAGCTCCTATTTCGTGACATTTCCTCATTTGTGAATTATCATCACAAAATGAAAATTTGACTTTACAACCAGTAAAATAATTCATATGCACACAGAGTTCAAAGCAGCATGGTGGTTGTTTTCATTTTCACACGAAGACATGCCTGCTGTATGGCAGCTGGACATGCTTACCAACTCATTAAAGGTTAAGTATTGCTATTTCTGCTTCCAGAAAGTTGGTGGAATTTTTCCCATGACAAATACCAAGAAATGCTTGAGAGAATATAACAAAATATTGTAAAAAATATGTATGGATGAACTTAGAAGAGTATAAGGGAAATGGTCAGGTGCCAGAACAAATAGGAATAAGAGCGTTAGACAGGAAAGCACAGACGTGGGCTCTGTGGCAGCCGGGAAGAGGTGTGGGTCCAGGTGGCCACCGGAAGGCTTGGGTTTGAACACCTACACAAGGAGTTCAGAGAGGCCACTGAGGTGGAGAGACAGAGGTGAGAGCCAGCAAAAACCTCTGAATTCCTGAAAAGATATACTCCGAGAGAGGCCTGAAAACATCTGCCCCTTATGGTGGAGGCTGAAGGAGATAAAAAGGAGGATTTTCTCCTCTTTATTTGGGTGGGAGAAAAAGTTCTTATGCAACATTTAAACCTTGGCCTATTCCTTGAATTGGTTTGGCATTTGAGTTACATTAACCTAATAGTTTAGGAAATTCTAAACGGAAAACGTAACATAAAAATGTATCTCAAGCAGGTGACTGACACTTCAGGGCACCTGACCGAAGAAAAATAAAACTCCTAAGGAGCAATACTGCAATGACCAAGGAGGCACTGGGTTGGGATGGAGAGGGAGAAGCTTGCATGCTTCAGAATATGATTTTAAAAAAGCTCCATACAGCAGGGGTTAATTACCAGGTTCAGGAATGGGATTACTCATCTCCACATCTTATCATTGTTATGGACTGTGTGTTTGTGTCCTCCCGAGTTTCATATGTTGAAACTTAACTCCCAATGGGATAGTAGTAAATGTGGGGTCTTTGGGAAGTTATTAGGTCATGAGGCTGGAACCTTCATGATGGAACTGGTGCTCTTTCTTATAAAAGGAGACCCTGAGAGCTTGTTTCATTGTCTGCTCTCTCTGCCATGTGAGGATACACAGTCATTGTTAGCACTGCTTAACAATGGATACATGCTGAGAAATGCACTGTTAGGTGATTTTGTTGTGTGAACATCATAGTGCATTTAAACAAACCTCGATGGCATAGCCTACTGCACGCCTAAGCTATATGGTAGAGCCTACTGCCCTTAGGCTGCGAATTTGTACAGGATGTTACTGTGCTCATACTGCAAGCAGATGTAACACAGTGGAATTTGTGTATCTAAACATTATCATCTCATCTAGAGGCATGACATCTGGTTGCTCCACTTGTAACAGTGAGATTGATCAGTGGTTTCTGGTGGTTGGCTGCCTGATGCTTCCCGTTGAAAAGCTCACCACGAACCTGTTACTAATAGTTTCATCCACTGATGAACATTGCTTGAATTAGTGCTTTCATTTCAGTTGCAAAATGGTGATATTCCAATGCTATCATTCCTTTGAAATTCATTAGCTGGAATTCTTCTATAAAGAAAACTATTCTTTATAGATAGGTTATGATTGACTAGAACTTTCATAAATGTTTCAATCCTTGTAGAAGTAAACATAATTTAGTATTTTTATTTCTATGGATGTGTCTGTGTTTATCTTCTTATTCAATATTTAGACTCATGATGGAATCTTGGAGAGTTTCCTTGTTATGAATATAGCTGTACATTAATATTAGAAGCTCAAAAATGTAGTAAAAGAAAATCCAATCTTGTAACTTGGGGTAGTGTTTTCCTCTGACTCCAGTTTTAGAACTGTCCTAACTTTTTGCACATCCATCACTTTTCCTTTCTTAAGATGCAAGGTGAAAAGCAATCATCCTTAGCTCATCGCCATAACTCTTATATAAAGGGATATGGAAATCAGATTAATTGGTTAGATTAGCATCTATCATTTTTCTGTTCTGCCTACCAGCTGTGTCCTCACAGAGGGAAATACCCAGCATCTTTGCACTGCTGCTCCTACTGCAGCTCTGCTAACAGATGGTGGCTTGAAGGAATCTCATAGTTCATCATTAAAGGTGGATGTTGACATTTCTGAACACATTGTGAGGAAATTATTTAATTTTACACCCATTCTTAGGTGCTAAGTCAGTTTTTTAAAAAAGTGCTGTAGGTTAACACTGAGAGCATCTTAGGAAAAGAGCGTGAAAAGTATGCCGGACGTCTGTCCAAGGACCTGATTTTATGGTCCCAGAAAGTGCTGTTATTCATCCTTTGCATGTCTAAAGTCAAACTTCAAAGAAGCTCCATTGTTCTTTGGTATCAACCACTGTCCTTAAAAACAGGTGAATGTGTGTGAGGAATTGTTCCAAAGTTGTCATGAATAAATGATGTTACAGACAGAATAATATTCTATACAAACTCTTTAGTGCAGGGCAGCAAGTTGCCAAAGTCAAATGAATGTTTTATTTTAGGAAGTTAAATGCTTCCAGATAAATGAAAGGCTTTTAAATGAAAGTTCATGGGTATTAACCCAACTGCTAGTTTTTGTAGCCATTTTCTGCTCTTCCTTTCACTGGGCTTCAGCTATACCGGTCATTGGTAGATCCTCGCATATGGCTTCCTCAGTGTGCAATGATTTTTCTCCAAAGCATGGATTTGTTTCACATTTTATTTAGGTCAAATGTCACTTCCTTAGAGAAACTTTCCCTGGACATATCTCGTCACATTCTGTTCTCTTACCCTGTTTTATTGTTCTTCATGACCTTGCAATATTTTAGTTGTTTGTTGTTATATGTCTTTTCCATGAGAATGCGAGTTCCATGAAAATGTTTGCTGTATTCACAGGACCTAGGAAAGTTCCTGGAACCTAGCTGGCACTTATATGAGTTAAAATTGTTTTCTGGTTCTGAATTACAGAAAGTGCAGCCAAGAAAAGCTTTAACTAGAAGAATATTTATTAACTTTTGACAAGAAGCCAAAAGGGTCAGCTGTCCCGGGGTTGGAGTGGGATCCCAGGGCTTTTCCTCCCTATCTGCACTGCCATCTTTGGCGTGTTGTTCTTTTCTTCTTACGGTTTTTGACTCTCAGCCCTAAGATGGCTATTTCACTTCTAGGCATTATGTTTATAATCTAGGCAGAAGGAGGAGGAAAAGGGTAGTACTACAAAATGTGTTACTTTTATCAGGCAGCAGAGATGTTTCCACAAACTCCCCAGGTGACTTTTGTTGACATCTCATTGAAGAAAACTGTTTCATACAGCCACTGCTAGCCTAAAGGGAGTCTGGAAGGTGAATATTCAAAATGCTAAAGCAGAGGTAGGCAAAGGGGATGGGTCTCGGAGTGGCCACCAGGGTCACTAGTTAACAGCGTCTACCACAGCAGTCAATAAAAGTCCACTGAGTGAATGAATGTTAATCAAAACAAGAGTTGCTTTAGTTCAGGAGCACAATAAAAGGTTCAAATTCCTGCTTGTCAATACTAACTTCTCTAAGGAACCAGGGTTTTGGACATTTGAGTAAACATGAGGAGAATATAAGTACCTACAATCAAAGGCAAAGAAAAAGGATAACGAATGAAATAAAAATGATAAAAATGGTAAAGATATGCAGTCATTGTTTCTGAAGACCAAACTTCCTGGGGAGGTCATACAGCCTACTGGCCATATGAGTCAGCAAACCTAAGTTTGGACTTCAGCTCATCTATGTGAGTTACTTAATTTTGTTAAACCTCAATTTTTCATCTTTAAAATAAAGATAATGAAGGATCTATTTCATTAACCACTATAAGGCTTCAATAGAAAATACATGCAAAATAGTACAGTCTAGCATCTAGCACTTTACTAAAAAAGTCCAAAATTTACTTATAAAACTAAGTAAAAAACAAATATAATTATTCAGATTTACTTTTCATGATCTTAACTATTCTTTAGAAAATAATATTCTGTTTGGTGTAGTAGTTTTTTTAACCTTACAACTAAAATCTGGCTATATTTCCTTGTTTCTTATATATTTATTTTCAAAGTGGAGAAAAATACTTGACTAGATTATCTGAAAGTCTTCAGGTAATTCTGTGTAAAAGAATGAATGGGTTGAGTGGTTTAAATTATGAAATTTTATGAGACTACAAGAAAACCATAGTCTGTCATTAGTTTTTTTATGGTTCATTAGTTACAGTGCTTCGGAGTTAAATGCCACCTGGGTAAGGACACATTAGATTATTTTCTGCAGGCATGTCTGTCTTGATATAGTGCTGACTCTGTTATTCTTGAATCTAATGTATTCAAGTTGGCATAGAAGTGAAAGACATAATTCTCATTACATGTGCTAAGCCAGGCAGCAAGGGAAACAAGCCTGACTAAATGCTTGGATTTCACCCAATGGTGCAGCAAACTAATGTTGTTTCTGAAAATGAAAACCGTGTCTGTATTTGTCAGCTGGAAATGGCCAGGGCTTTAGAGAAAGTATTCAATAAATGGAGGACACTGTTCACTAAGTTAACCCCCTTTAATTCAAAGGCACTGAGATGAAGTTCTGTTTGAATAATAAAGAAGGTGCTTGTTGTTAACAACATAGAACACTTTGGTGATTTTATGCTGAAGGACAAATCGGGTGACATTTTAATTTTAACTTGATGCATTCCTTGGCAGGGACAGCTAATAAAATTAGAATTTTTAAAAAGTTTCAGAAACTGTTCAAATGGCTCTCATAAGTCAGTTGCATAGTCTATAGTTTAAAATTGGCACTTTCAAGAGTGTTAGTTATCTTCCCTTATTTATTAGAAACTTGGACGTGCTCTATTTTTCTGGGATTAAAAGATTTATCCTACTGTAGTTGCGGTTAGAGTTACTGTAACTACTGACTTGATTTTGAAATGATCACTTCGCAATTACACAGCTCTAGTTCCTTCTCTGCTTAAAAGCTTTCCCATCTGTTTCTCACTATCTTGCTCCACATTCGCTGAGCTCGTCAAGTGCACGGTTATTTATTGGAATATGTGATGGTTCAAATGCCTCTTATTAACAAGAACCTATTAGGAAAGTAGTGGGCTTTATTTATGATCTCACAATGAAAACTTATTTCCATAAAATATACTTTATATTTCCTTAAAACATGGGAAAATGTTGCAAATGGATATTAGGAAAATAATTAATTGTGTTTAAGTTGTCAATACTGTCAGTAGGATTAGGGCTTTACCTTTTTTTTCAAGCAGTTTTCACTTCATATTAATTTAATTAATCCTTCTTTAATGTACCTGAAGCTCTCTTTTCTAAATAAATTATTCTGGGATTTCATGCAGAATTATTGATACAATAAACATATCTAGAAATTGGGAAAGATACAAATGTTCTTTGATATCTTTAAAAAGAGTCCCGAATTTTACCTTTTATGGAGCATCATAAAGCATTCATGAAATTCCAGGACTAGTTGCCTATTCATTCTGGAAGATTCAGAGTAACTATATGGAGTAAATGGTAAAGTGGCCCATTATAGTGCTTTGGAGTTTGTTGAAAGTGTGTCTTTGCTCCAAAGGGCTGGTTGCAGGGGTTAATATCACAGGTTCTGTAGTAGTGTCTCTAACGCACTTAATACTCAGCAGTCTTTAGCCAACACTTTTGAAGTCTGTATTTTATGGTGAGTTTGGGAGTGGTTATGCAGACTCAGTTTAGGCATGCATTTCTTTGTGTTTATTCAAACAACAAGCACTTACGAAGCACCCACACTCACTTCTGAACTATGTTGGACCTGGCATTTTTTATTATTTCTCCCATCTATGCTTTCTCATAATGAATTCATGAAATGTTTGTTTGGGAACTTAAAGCCAATTGTGCCTGAGTTGGACATTTTAGTCTCCCCTCCCCCCAATTCTGCCTGATACGAGGGTCACAAAAAGAACTGGTAGAAGTTATTATATATAATTATGAACATGAGTTTTGATGTTGGGAACTTCCCTGCCTGGTTTCAGAAGCTGTGATGCCCCACATGGCTAAGGATGAGTGAGCGACCTTCAGACCATAAGCCACTAAGAAGACAAAGCTTATCTCCCTGGCAGGGGCACCACCTCTGCTCCTTTTACTTCACCCTGCCTGGACCCCAATGCTTGATCGGTCAGCCAATGACGGGTAAGATTCCTCAAGGGAGGGACTACCTAAGACAGGTACAATCATGGGGGCCCCCAAGGAAGGACTTGGGGTCTACAGAAAAGGGGTGATGGACCCTGGCCCCTTGGCTCTGACATAGCCTGAGTCCTCCTTCTGTCTGCAAGAAGTCTCCTAATCTCTTGGCTGCCTTACTTTCCCTGCCTGACTTAAGCCTGAAACAATGACTTAAGCCTGAGACAATGCTGGTGGTGATACTGCCCTGTACAGGAAAGGACAGGTTCCCTAGGGCCATCTGGCCTAAGAAAGAATATGTAAAATCCTGTAAAACCTGCTTTGTTTAGGATGCTCTCAATTAAATGATAAGGGTCCAAGCCGAAGTGAGTTTGTTCCTCAAAGTTTTATGGCCATTTAGCTATCTGACCCTGACTCGAAATAGGCCCTCAGAGTTCTTTGTACGTTATCTATTGTTTGATCCTTACTGCCTGATAATGATTAATGAGCTTTACCTGTATTCCTGTGCAAAAGGAACCTAATAAAAGCCCATTGAGGAAAAGGCTCTGGGTGCTTCTCCTTTGAGAGATCAGCCACCTTTCTTCCCCAGGCAGATCACCTCTTGGTAGACTTATTCTCATCTGTGGTGGCTGGGGGGCCCTGCGGGCAGAGCCCCCACCCCCGCCATTTTGAGATCAAATACTTTTGCAGGTTTGAAGATTTAGGAAGTGCATATTCAATTCTCATTTAAGATTTTGAGAAATATGCATGAGGCATAGAACCTACAGCACTTTAAGTACGCAAGAAGAAAATGAAGCTTAAAAAAGAGCGGCAGTACCCTTCACAATCCTGTCCCCACTGTGGGTCTGGCTCTGTCTCACCACATCTCACCTCCTGTGTCTCACTGCCTTTGGGAACCTCTCTAGGTTCTGCCTCAGGGACCCCGTCAGCTGCTCTGCCTGTCCTTTGCAGACACCTCAGATGCCCTTCTTTCCCTTTCTGCAACCTAGAATTGTCCTTAATTTCCTGAGCTCCCTTTCACATGGACTCAGATTTCTATTTTTCTGGTAACCCTGGTCTGGAACAAAACTGGGCCTCCTCCTTGTTATCATGGGCCCCTAGCAGCCAAAAAATAAACCTACACGAATTGACATAAATTTGAAAATGTATTTATTATGTCCTTCCCATGACTAAGAAAACTTGATTTGGTTAAGTATTACTTCAACACCTGACATTAATGCTCTGGTGAGGTATTTTGGCTTTATCAGACTTTTCTGTGTTCACTATGTTTTAGTTTTGAAGAACATAAAAGAGAAAATCAGAAATTAATTTAAAAAGGAGTATCTTATCTGAGATTTTAATATATCTACATCCATTTTGAAAAAAAGAATGCTTTAGAAAATGTGTTACCTGCAGTTTGCCTATGTGTGCCAAAGTTCATTAAAATGATATCAGGAACAGGTGTGTAGAGCCAAGTTTCCGAGGTCTTGTTACTGTGCAGTGTGAGCCCAAACATAGCCTTTTAAAATGAAACAGATTTATTTAATGATAGGATGAACACAACAATAGGAGTCACAGTGAGAGACAAGTGGGGAACAGGTGGCACTGATCTGTATAATCAGTGTGCCAGATGAAGGTCGATGATGGTACTAAATCACAAATATCCATCAGTGCGGGCGCCGTTATAACACATCTCACTCCCGGAGAGGAGGAAGTCCTGTTAAGACGCTTTTCTGTAGGGATGGCGCTTACCTGCTGCCCACCCTCCAGCCACAAAGTATTGACTGCCATTGCCAGGAATGCCGGCTATGAGTATTCTTCTTGTTTGTTTGCTTTATAACAGCTTTATTCAGATATAATTTACATACCATACATTTTACCCATTCAAAATGTACAATGCAATGGTTCTTAGTTTATTTACTGAGTTGTACATGTCCATTTTAGACCATAGTCATCACCCCAGGACAAAATCTTGTACCATTAAGCAGTCACTCCTATTTCCTTCCAGCTCCTCAGCCCTAAACAACCACCCCTCTGTTTCTTATCTCCACTGATCCGCCTGCTCTGGAAGTTCTATATAACGGAATTGAAAATATGTGGTCTTCTGGGACTGGCTGCTTTAACGTAGCATTTTCAAAGATCATGCATGTTATAGCATGACTTACAAGTTCATTCCTTTTTATTGCCAAGTAATATTCTTTTATATGGATATATCACATTTTATTCATCTATTCACTAATTGAAGAATTTTGACGTAAGTGCTGGGCAACACTGTGTTCTTTCTGTAATAAAATGGAAGCATATAAAATATTGCAGCTGGTATAAAAAGTGAAATGGCCTAGCAAAACAATGAAAATATGAGTGAATTAGAATCTGAGTGAAAAGTCAATATTTTTTATTACAGAACAAATGTCTACTATTTAATTTTAAATTTTCAACGGTGATGACATGCTGTCCCCCTCACTGTTGCCACCAAATGTCTACAGAAAGTCAGTCACTGACAGCTGACTCACGTGAGTTGTGTTGAGATCAGGTAGAGAAAATCAAAGAGATGGGCAGTGTCACTTGTTTGAGTTGACACCTGTGAAGAGACTTACGGGAACCACAGAAAGAGAGGAGGGAACAAGCATTCAGAAGCAGGAAATGATTCAGAGGTACTTGGAAGAAAACCAAGCCTCTCAGATTTCACAGAACTCTCAGGCAGGGCCTTGGAAATCCTCCAGGCCCCGAACAGGAGTTCCAGTGGTATTCATCCACAGTTTTAGGTACAGGAAACCCCTGGTGGCGTGCAAGTGTTACTGTATAGCCATGTGGGGTTCTGCTGCCCAGAGCCCATAAATCTGGGAGGCAGAGGTTTGGTGAAAAAGGAAAGTAGTCTTTTATTTAAAAGTTACACAATTTTGGAAGAATAATGGGCTTCTGCCTCAAAGCCCATTCCCTTTAAAATACCCAAAAGAAAATAACTCCTTCACCCTTTGCCAGATCCACTCAAGGATGTACCTGGAATCTTCGCCCATTTAAAATTACTGTCCTTTGGGATATGCAGGTGGCCGAAGCATGATTATCCAGGTGGCTTACCTGGTTCCCGGTCCCAGGCCTGCTCCAGGTGTCTTTTGGAGTCTGTGCAGTAGCCTGAGAGCTACTTGCTGGTTTCCTCCAGCCTCCAGTGCTGCCCGTGCT
>PVKM010043445.1:0-12535 GCA_004027735.1 Carollia perspicillata | reverse complement strand
GCCACTCACAAAGCACCCTGTTCTGCATAACTGTTGTTCCTCCTGGCTCCCCAGGACACTCCCCCTCCTGTCCCTTGGGAACAGCCTTTCCCAGGGCTAGCCCCAGGTTTTCATCTTGTGGATTCCCTACATTCGGCCATATCTTCCCAATTAATTTGTAAGTAAACTCATGTTTTTTTTTTTTCTCACTGATATGAGTATGTATGTCTTCTGTTAACTGCCAGGTGTAAGAATTTTTAAAATAAATTCTGGTTATCAGTTCTTTCTAAAATCCACATAATGAAAATGTTTTCTCCCATTTCTATTCCTTAAAGGGTGTCTTTTGATAAATAAAAGAAAGCCAAGAAGCTCCAGATAATCCAGACACCAGCCGAAAGACATTCATTAAGTGGAAGAGACACTGGTGGCTTGGAGTGCGGGGAGGTGTTGTGAGGAGGTGATTGAATTCTGCGTAGAATCTGAAGGCACACCCCTGGGCCTGGCT
Source organism: Carollia perspicillata (assembly GCA_004027735.1). Taxonomy (NCBI): domain Eukaryota; kingdom Metazoa; phylum Chordata; class Mammalia; order Chiroptera; family Phyllostomidae; genus Carollia; species Carollia perspicillata. The sequence continues at coordinate 12,051 of PVKM010043445.1, read as the reverse complement.
GAAGTGTAAGAGAAAAAGGAAAGACTCAAGAATGACTGACGTTTTTTTGGTGTGGAAAGTATAAATTCAGATTTTCTCCTTCTGAAGTGCACTACGACTTCCCTTTATGGTGAGGCATTTTCCACGGCCTTGAATGCTCCCTGGAAAATAAGGCCAAATTCAGTGACCATTTTCCATCGTATCTCCATCATGTTTTTTCTTATTTACCTATCTTCTTCACTCATTTCCACTGCCAGCCTGACTTCTGGAGATCTTTGATTTTACAACTCCAGGTACAGAAAAAATTGCCCTAGATCTGGAATCAGGAGGCATATTCTTCAGCCTGTTGTATGTAATGCTGGGCAAACACGGTAGCTTCTAAATTCAGCCTTCTTGTCTACCAGATTCCTCTCTCACAACGTGTGTGGGAATGTATCAATCCTAAACCGATATGAAATAATGACTGTCTAGCTTGTCTCTCCTTTATTGGAAAAACGACTAGGATTTTGCTGTTCCTTTTGTTTCCACAGAATGCAAAGCCCTGCCACTATTTTTCTGCGTTGCATCCTACTCCATCTTTCTTTCTCCAGTCTCTCGTCCACGAGCTAACTGTGGTTACCACCATGTGCTTGTCTATCTAATAAATCTCATTTATCTGATAGCTCCTGAATTTTATTTGACTTCCTGTTTCCCATGAAACTTGAAGGAGCTTTGTTAATATTTTCCTTCTTCCTTGTTAAATGGATATCATTTGTGCCAACGTGTATGAGTGCTTGACTCTCACCTTTGATTTGACTTCGACTAGGTTGTCTCCCTCCATGGGGCTGCCCTTAGCCACAAACTGGGTATCTCCTTCACAAATCCCACTCTTTATCATCTGTGTGTGCCATCCACATTGACCTTCGTCCTCTAAACTGCTGAAGGACTGACGTGTCTCTAGTTCTGTTATGAAACACCTTGTGGTACTTTTTAATTGCTTTTCCATTTTTCCAAATAAAGAGTTAACTCTTTTTAGGACAGAGCATTGCTTCCTTTTTTCCACATGCTCGACATCATTTACCTCTTGTCTTTTTGATAACAGGTAATAGATAATAATCATAACACATAGGGAGTAACATTTTATCACAGTTTTAATTTGCATTTTCCTGATGATTAGTAATGTGGAGCATTTTTTTACATACCTGTTGGCTACTCATATGTCTCCTTTGGAAAAAATGTCTATTATTTCCTTTGACCATTTTTTGTTGGGATACTTGTTATTTGTTTGTTGGTTCATTTTTGCTATTGAGTTTAAGAGTACCATATATTTGGGGTATTAAATTCTTTATTGTATATATGGTTTGCAAATAATTTTCTTGCAATACATAGGTTGTTCTTTTGTTGTTGTTATTGTTGTTGTTCATTTTTTACTCTGACGTGGTCCCACTTGTTTATTTTTGCTTTCATTGCCTTTGTTTTTGGTGCCAAATCCTAAAGTCATTGCCAAGATTAAAGTCAAGGAGCTTACCCTCTCTATTTTCTTCTAGGAGTTTAACAGTTTTCAGGTCTTAAATTAAAGTCTTTAATCCATTTTGAGTTGCTCTTTTGTGTGTGGTATAAGAGTCCAGTTTCATTCTTTTGCATGTGGACGTCCAATTTTTCCAAAGCCATTTATTAAACAGACTATCTTTTTCCATTACATAATATTGGCACCTTTGTCAAAATTTAGTCGACTGTATATGCCTGAGTTTATTTCTGGGCTTTCTAGTCTAGTCCACTGATCTAGGGGCCTGTTTTTATGCCAATACCAAGCTGTTATGATTACTATAGTTTTATAATATCGCTTGAAATAACAAAGTGTGATACCTCCAGCTTTGCTCTTTTTTACTCAAGATGGCTTCAGCTATTAGGGGGTCTTTCGTGATTCAAAATAACTTTTAGGATTGTTTTATTGTATTTCTGTAGAAAGTGCTTTTGGATTTTTGACAGGGATTGCATTTAACCTGTAGACCACTTTCAGTAGCATGAACATTTTAACAATATTAATCTTCTAATTCATACACAGGGAATATTGTCCATTTATTCGTCTTCAATTTCTCTCATCAACGTCTTATAATTTTCAGTGTACAGATCTTTTATCACCTTGATTCATTTTATTCCTAAATACTTTATTCTTTTTGATACTATTATAAGTGAGGCTGTTTTTAATTTCTTTTTCAGATAGTTCATTGTTAGTGCATGGAAATGAACTGACTTCTGTATGTAGATTTTGTATCCAGCAACTTTCCTGAATTTGTTTATCAGTTTTAACAATTTTTTGGGTGGAGCCCTTGAAGTTTTCAATATATAAAATCATGCCACCTGAGACAATTTCAGACAATTTTACTTCTTCCTTTAGATTTGGATGCCTTTTATTTCTTTTTCTTGCTTATTGCTCTGGGTAGGACTTTTAGTACTATGTTAATAGAAGTGGCAAGACTGGGCACCCTTGTTTTGTTCCTGATCTTAGAGGGTTTTTTTTTCATTTAGCATAATGATTTCGGAGGCTCATCCAAGTTGTTAGCTTGTATCAGTATTTGGTCCCTTTATATTACTGAATATATGCAAATGTATATGTAATGTATATTACATTATATGCAAATGTCCGGAGTTGATAGGCACTTAATGTTTGTAGGTTGGGGCTATTTTGCATAATGTTGCTATAATTAATTTATATTTAACTTTTAAAGATATGCCAAACTATTGTCCAAATAGGTAATTTTTTAATTAAATTTCTCAGGAGTCTTCAAATCTTTCAAAACTTTTGACTTTTTCACTATACCTTCAAAGGAAACAAAAGAGTTTTGCTATACAGTGAGTTTTGTTATTCCCACACATCGATAGGTGTATATCCTTAATACCAACAAACCAAAAACAGTGTTTTTTCATTGCTTTTCATTTTCTACAAACCAAGATCTATGAGCTGACTTGGAAAAATCCACCCTAAATCCAATCTAGTTCCATTTAATGATGATAAAGAGTTCTAATGCCAAAGAACAAATAGCATACAAGGTTTGTCCGGAAAAACTCCAGTCATTATTAATATAATGAGAATAGTTTGGGTGACATCAATGGAACCTGGAAGCCAAGGAGAGTGGACAGGAATGTGCATACATGAACAATGATGACTTCACTGTACTACTAGTCACAGGGGTGGGCAGTAGACACCATTGAGTGAGCATGTGTACTTTGTGGCTGTCACATTCAAAATGACAGAGCGAGCTGAGCAATAAATCTGCACCCAATTCTGCATTAAGCTTGGGCTTCCTCTGCAGAAACTCTTGGGATGATTCAGAAGGCCGCAGGTGTGGGCACCCAGTGATTGGCAGCTTCGTCATGACAATGCGTCCACTCACGCCTCACATCTCATGCAGAGTCTTTTGGTGAAACATTGTGTCTCCCAGGTAGCTCAGCGTCCCCAGAGCCCAGATTCGGCACCCTGCAACTTCTGGCCTTTCCCAAAACTGAAATCACCTTTGCAAGGGAAGAGATTTCAGATGGTCAGTGAGATTCAGGAAAATACAATGGGACAGCTGATGGCAACTGGGAGAACTGTGTGAGGTCCCAAGGTGCCTACTTTGAAGGGGACTGGGCATTGTCCTATGTACAATGTTTCTTATATCTTGTACCTTCATCGATAAATGCATCTAGTTTTCATATCACATGGCTGGATGCCTCCTGGACAGAACTGGTATATGTAAAGTTAACTGGTAAATTCCAGGAGTCCTACACAGTCTCGCTTTACAGTGATTGCTGACGCGAGCATGTGGTGCCCACTTAGAGGATTCTCACTAGAGCACAAAGGACACTTTCTGCTGTAAGGTGAGGCCAAGCTATCACAGCCACCATTACTTATACATTTAAATATTTATAGCTTTATTTTATGCTCTTTTAAGGAAAGGGAAAAATAACAGTCTTCAAATGTTCAGCAGAAATTAAGCAATGTTGTTGGATCTAGCTGGATGAATATGAAAACTGACATGTAGTCAGATGTGGTCTGCACAAAACATCTTTTGTTTTTACTAGGAAGTGCATTTCAATGACATCCTGGTACACATGAGTGTGATGGAGTACGGAAAAATATTATGTTGTCCAATCCCTGTGCATTCATGATACACTAAATATCATGAGAACAAAAGGACTTGGAAAACCAGTTCCGGTAAATTAAGATCCACCTTAGATGTCACTCCCACGAGCAACCTTCATGTGAACTTGACCAGAACGATTAGAAGGTTTTATTTAATTTTTGGCCCAGGTTGTATGTATTTCACCAAGAGCAGAAATAGCAACAATTCTTTCTTTCTAAAAGAATCTATAGTTTTTCTCATACCAACATAGTGAATGAAATAAATCAAAGAAAGAACATGTTCATTTTAATTCTTGAACTTGACTGGATATGTTGCTTTTGACAGGAAGCTGTCTTTATTTAAAGCCAAACGACATCGAATGAAGCATTCGAGAGGGTCATTCAAGCATCAAATATGCAGCAGAAAAAAATCTGAGTGTTGCTGATGTTTGCCACTGAATTTTCTAGAGCAAGAATTTCCCACATGGTCCTGTGAAAGAGTTAATGGGCCTCTGCAAGTTCGGAGAGAGAAATGCACAGCCTGGGAAAATTGGGCTGACTGTCCCCTGCATATTTGCCATTTTCTCAGAGCTGTGTGGCCACGTAATGTTATCATTTTTAAACTTCTACCAGTGGCAATGTGGCTATCACTGTCATCTTTGAGATGTTTTGCAAATATTTCTTTCCTTGGCCAAGCCGCAAATTCAGTGTGTGCCCAGTTAAATCCTCATAAAACAGTGTCTTTGACAAATTATTGTTTTTTTCCTCCTCAACCCAGAGAAATGCCAGACTGGGCTATTTTCACTTTGGGTGGGAAATGTTCCATTTGGACGGACACACAATTACGGGGCAAATAGCCTGATGTTCTGTTCTTGTCACACAGCTGAACTTTAGAGAGTTGTGCAAGTGACCGGATAATTACAACAAAAATAGCTAACTTAGCACGTGACAGGTGTGCTACTTGAATTATCTCATCAATTTGCCATACCAGTGCTCAGGCAGGTACTGTTATCATTTGTTCTTTATGTGTGGGGAAACTGAGTTTAAGGAAGGCTAAATAATTTACCTGTAATCAGTCACGTGGAAGTCTCCTTTTCACCATTGTTTTCATCATTCTTCACAAATACAGAATAATAAAACTTTGACCCATCCATTTAAAAATATTAAAACAATTTTAAAATATCTTTGTGGATGATAAGCACAAAATTGAGGGTCTCCCATATCTAGAAAAATTTTCTATGAAACTATATTGTTGTGTGGGCAAACGCAAGTTATGTAGGGAATCAACTTAAAAGATGCTGGAAATTCAAAACATACTAATAGCGTAAATATAGACTATCTTTAAAAATACTTTGTATAGGTAGATACCTGCACACATACATACATACACAGTCAGAATAAACTCCTGGACTATTGTATAAAATCCCAGGCAGTCCCTAAATGTTCAGTAAAGATTAAATGCCTGTGATACACATAGCAAGGAATCACCATAACTTTGAAAGACAGTGACCCCCAAAATTGTTACCATGGTAATGGAGATAAGGTTGGTGAACAGCCACAGCCCAGGACTAAAAGAGGAATCCCAAGGACGGGTGGGACCCAACTATCTTGACTCACTAACCCATATATTTAACCTTGTCTTACTTTTTTTACAGTTTTCTCTTAGCCTTTTTGTTTCATCCCTATGCAGAGGAGGACAAAAGTAGGTTTACAGTGTTTGCATGGAAAAAGACCTGCAGGTTAGGATTGTTACAATCGCTTTATTAGCTCTGAGTTTTGCATACTCACAACTGTAAACCTAGTTTTGCCCACCCCTGTATATACAGAAATGATCTGAGGGACGATTTTTGGAGTCATTTGGAGTGATTACCCACATCACCATACCCGTGCTTCTCACATTAATACATTTTGAACAGCTTCCTCATCCCCACCCCACCTCATGTGAGCGATCGCTTTCCCCCTATGACAAAGAAACTAGCACTCAGTGACCTGAGATCTTAACAGCTTGAAAGACTAGCCACTCTTGGTTTCAACTAGGGATCTATACGCATTTTCTGTAAAGGTCCAGGTTAAAAAGATAAATTGAGCTTAGGGCCATGCAGTCACTGTCCCAACTACTCAAGCCTGCCATGGTGGTACAAAAATAGGCATAGACGAATCACAAATAGATGAGTTTGCTGGTGCTTTAATAGAGCATTATTTGTAAACACAGGCAGCAGGTTGGGCCAAAGGGCCCATCGTCTGTCACCCTCTGGTTTGGAATGATGTAGCACATGCTTCTGTGCTGGGTCCTCTGTAGCCCTTTTATGTCTTCGTCACAGTCATGCAAAGGTGGGGAGCATGAACCCCACACATATCAGGTCCTTATTGTAGCTGCAGAGCCCTGGCCTCTCCCAAGTCTTGCTGAGACACGGCCTCATGGGATAGCTTTGTCCAATACTATTTACGGCAATCTCTCTGAACTCGGTGATCGTGAGAAAAAGTGTTAATCTCTGGCTGATAATGGCTGGTGTCATCAGGAACAATCGGTGCAACATTTCCTGTCACCGATACTATTTGGGGTCACTTGCAGGGGGATATTGTCTTAGTTACATGGAGGGGCCAGGCAGTGTCAGACTTGACACATAGTTTGTTTGCACAACGACATGTCTGTGGCTTCTTGGTTTATGTGTTTAATAGGTGGGTGTGCTCTGCCCCACAGTGTGGATTTTTAAAAATTAAAGGCTTGCCGTTGTTCATTTCAGAGGGTTTGAGTCATGGAAAGAGAGAATGAAAGATTCAAAGAGTCAACAAACTGTCTTTTTAATAGTCCCTTATTTGGTGCAGTGTTTCAACACAGACGGTTGGAGGGAGCTGGAGACCTGCGCTTGCACGGGCCTACGTGGGCAGATGGTAAGAGATGGGCCACTGCTGCTCTGGGGCTTTCTCTGCACTTGCCGTATAAGTGTCAAGGGCTGACGGAAGGGCTCTTGGCAGAGCTCTGGGACCGGGCTTTTAGTGCAGCCCCTTTCTAATCCTAAATCAAACCACTACACTCAGTCTCTCACTTTAATAAGCACTAAATCCCCACGCTAGGTTTCAAAAGAAAGAAAAAAACCTACTCTTAACTGTTAAAACTTCCCTGAAGCCTACTCATGGGAACAGGCAACATATGGAGTTCTAATTTTTTTTTAAAGCAAGGCATCTGCAGTATTCAAAAAAAAAAGCTAAAATCTGTTGGATTTCAGAAACTCTTACAAGTTGAACTGCAAAATAGATAAATTATTTTTATTAGATTCAGCAGTAGCCAATGCAGAAAGAAAATTCTAGCTGGGAAACAACTTTGCAGAAGAGGCACTTCAGTAACGTGTGTGTTTCCGGATTGATTTCAGATCGTTAAGAGCTAAGAAAATTAATTTTCAATGCATGTGTGACTGCCTACAGCTACAGAAATTCTGTGCGTAGATAAAGGTCCGTTCTCCTGTGACCTCTTCGGGCAGCATTTCTGAGTGGCTCTTCATTCGGTAAATATTTTTGAGCACCTGCTGTATACCAGGCACTGCGCAAGGCACTGGAAAGGCAGCGCTGCACGAACTAGCAGAATACCAGCCTGCAGAGAGCTGAAATCTATAAACAAGTATGGAAAATGGCAGATAATTAACTGATTACAATGGGGCCTGGGAAGACCTACTTTAAAGGCGGGGTTTTACCTGGAGATACAACCTTGAATATGTGTAAGCTGACTGGCTGACGGGGATGTCTTCTAGGCAGCTAGACCAGCACCCAGGCCTTAAGGACAAGCAATGAGACATGTTTGAGGAAAGCAAAGTGTATCAGAGTAGCTGGAACGGAGAAAAAGAAGGGAGCAGAAGCAAGTAGACCTGAGGGCGCTATGGAACAAGTGCTGATACCGAAGGGTTTGGATAACACAATAAGGACTTAAAATTTTAGCTGCACAGTCTTTTTCTTTCTCCCTTCAAAAACGGATTTTCCCAAAGCACTTTGGTGGCAGATCCATTTCTTGAAAGCAACACATCTTGCAATGTTTTATAAGTTTTATTTGGAATTGGACGCTTGGATGTAGCCAACCTTTGAGTCACTGAGTACAAAATTTACATCGCAGCTTCTCTGCTCTATAGAAACCAATCGGGCAAATTAGCAAACGGTTGATCTCAGGCAGGATGGTGTGAGGGACAACAAATACGCCTCGTGAGAAGCAGTGCTTTGTGCGCTGTCCATGAAACTTACAGGTAATCCACATTTTGCATAACAATAAACTCCATTTTAACAGACAATGATTGAAATAACTTTACGGTAACAACAAAATCAACCAAGTGCAACAGAATAAGATATTTCATTGAAAAAAAAATCCACTATAAAAATTCTACATAAAAAGGTTGTTTTGGAACACAGAAGGAAAAATAATTTCACCACTCCAATAGCGATTTTTATGTATTTATTTTGTGCAAACTATTCTGGTTTTGTATATCTTTACAGTGACAATCATTCTTTTATTTTGTATATGTTTTCACTTAATGTTACTTTCCAAATTTCAAAAGATTCCACATCATTACAATTTGTAATGATTGCAAACACTCTATCTCCAAGTAATTAATTGTTATAGTTCTGATGATGTGTGTGTTAGATGAGTGATAAAGTTGTTTAAAAAGGAAAAGGTTGTCTGCACTAGGGTTTAATGTATACTTGAGTCACTAAATTTAAGTGAAAAAATAAATCATGTTAATGAAATTGTTGGAACAGTGTCCTACTGTCCTTTCACTTCTGAAAGTTGGCAATGCCAAAATAAATGGAATTAAATTTCAGATATCTGAATATCTGATCAAATCACTTCTTTAAATACTTATTTTTAATAGACTTTACTTTTAAAAGAGATTTTAGGTACACAGCACTCGAATAGAAAATACAGAGTTCCCATACACTCTCCGCTCCCGTCCCCCACCACCCCACCATGAGAAGCCTCCCCCATCAAAACATTCCACACCACAGCGGTACATTTGTTCCAACTGACGAACCTACGGTGACTTATTACCAACATACGAAGTCCATACCATAGTTTCTATTAGGATTCACTCTTGGCATTGCATATTGAATGGTTTTCATAAGTATGTAATGACGTGTACTACCCAGTACCACATGGAACAATCTCACTGCCCTAAAAATTCTCTGTGCCTACCTACGTATGCCTCCCTCCACCCTAACCCTGGGAAACCACTGATCTGTTACTGTCTCCACAGTACTGCCTTTTCTACAAGGTCATGTAATTCGAATCATACAGTGTATCTTTTTTGGAGTGGCTGCTTTTCCTTACACACCTTTATGTTTCTACCATGTCTTTTCATAGCTTGATAGCTCATTTCTTTTTACCACTGAATGGTATTCTATTGTCTGGGTGTAACACCATTTATTTATCTATTCACCCACCGAAGCATGTCTTAGTTGCTTCTCAGTTTTGCAAATTAGGGATAAAGCTGCTATAAACATTCATGTGCAGTTTTTTGTATGGATGTACGTTTTCAACTCATTTTGGTCAATATCAAGGAGTGCAATTGCTGGATCATACAGTAAGAGTGTGTTTAGTTTCACAAGAAATTTGGCAAGCTGCCTTCAAATGTGGCTGTATCATTTTGCATTCCCACCAGTAATGAATGAGAGTTCTTGTGGTTTCACATCCTCGCCAGCATATGGTGTTGTCAGTATTTTGGATTTTCCCTATTTTAATAGATGTGTGGCAGTACTAATTACATTTTTTAAACAATTTTTTAAAAAGAACTGCCACTTCACCAAGGAATTGGAATAACTTAGCCAAATTTCTTTCATCATACTTTCTGTTTGTTTTCCACCAAAAGTGCCAAAACTATTGATTATGCCCCGAAACTCCATTCCCTGTCACACAGGATCAAAGTTTTAACAGACTCTGGAGTTGTTTCCTTGACTTTTCTTATGTAATATTTTTATCATGAATACAGATGAAAATAGAGAAAAAACTTACAAAACTTGCAGCCGACTCACTGCACGCTGCCATCTCTCTCTTTCTCTCTGTCTTGGTCCCTGTAGGCCCCGCACACCACACTTTTGCTTCTACCAGTCCAACGAAACTACTCTTGTCAAGATCACCAACAGCGCCTTGTAGCCAAATCCAGAAACCAATCATCTGTCTTCTCCCTTCTGAACCTGGCAGGTTCCACACGCTACATTTTCCCGTGACTCTGTTCATCCCACTGAACACACCTCACTCTGTGTCCCTCACTGCGCCAGCCCCAATCCAGCTCTAAACTTAGGAATCAAAAGGCTTTGGCCATAGAGTAGCTATCTTCTCTTCACTAAGTTCCCTTTTCCCCTAAGTAATCTCATCCCATCCCGTGGATTTGAAATTTTCTATCTGCTGATGTTTTCAAAATTTATAGCTTTAGTTCTGAACCCGCCCTGAACCCCAGACTCATAAATCTGACTCTTAAACTTAAAATATACAGAACAGAACAATTCATTCATAAATCTTCCCTTTTACACATCTTTATCCACACCCTAAATGTAATATTCTATGGTCTCATACTTCTCGGAGAATGACACCTCTCTCTGTCCACTGGCTTGGGCCAAAAAGTTCCAAGTCTGCCTTCATGTCTAATCATCCCCAATAGTGAGTTATTATAACTCTGTTTCTAAAACATCCTGAATCTTTCTCCTCATCACCACCTTCCTTCTAAGCAGCCATTGTGTCTCACCTGGACGGCTACTCATGCCCACCCGGTCTCGCTCCTTCCTCCGTTGTTCCCACGCAGTGCATTCGTCACACAGCGATGTCATGGAGTCATGTGACATGAGGGAAGGAATGGACTCACCCTGCCCCAGCCCTATTGAAACATCAATATCAGGCACCAAAGCGAATGTCAGGCAAATACTCGCACTTTTTTTTTTAAAGAAATCCCTGACCACTTGTTCCAAGTATCTTGAACCTTTCTAACCCACTCTGAGCAAGACAGAATCCAAAAAAAAAAGAGGATTTGGGAAGAGATGCTGGGTAAGGGGGTGTCTTTGCCTCCTGCCCAGTAGAGCTGCCAGAAGGGCTAGGAACTTTCCGCAGAAGGGGTGTGGCTGTGCACTTCCGGAAGCCCTGGCGCCCAGGGAGAATATAGTGGTCGACAGGGACAGAGACATCAATACCCAGGTCTAAGGGAATACAGGAAACATGAATGCCCCACAGAATCTTGTGAAAGTTTGTTTTAATGATGTTTTAGGCCAGGAGCTTGCCGACAGTGTCATTCGCCTGCGAGCCCCGCGGGCAGGGGCCAAGGCAGGCGGGCAGGGGCCAAGGCAGGCGGGGAGGGCAGCTGGTCCTACCCCTTCCCAGTGCAGGCAGACTTTCCATCTAGTGGCAGCCTGACTGAAGGCAGGAGGGAGAGGAACACTACGTCAAATTCAGCGTTTGGATTATTACATAGGGCTGGGCAGTCTCCTGAATCGAAACTCTGTTTGCAATTTAAAGTCATTCTGGGACTGTTTGTTACGAAAGAGCAGAAATGTTGTGGGCTTGCCAGATTGTTCGTCCAGGACCCAGGCAAGATTATTCCCATTGAATACATTTTAAAGAGAAGGTGGGAATAAGTATAAAGGCATTTGACTTTGTTACCAGTTATGCTTGTTCAAAAATGCAGTTATGGGATCTATTAAAAATATAAATAAGATCATATCTCTCCTCTGTAATTCCTCCAAAGCCTTCCCATTCTATTCAGAGTAAAATGCAAATTTCTTCCATTATATTTAGAACAAAACATAAATAAGGTCTGCCATCTGCCCTTCAAGGCCGCGCACCACCTGGGCCCCGCGGAACTCTCCCTACTCCTGCCCAATCATTTCCCCTTTGCTGCCTTTTCCGGTCACACCAGCCTTCCCACTCTTTGAATATGTCCGATGTACTCTTTCCTCAGGGACATGGCAGTTGCTGTTCCTTGACTCTGGAATCTTCTTCCTTCAGATCTTTGTAAATCTCACCC
>PVKM010043444.1:0-12515 GCA_004027735.1 Carollia perspicillata | reverse complement strand
TATGCTAAGTGAGATAAGTCAGACAAAGACCAGTACTGAACGTATCACTTGTATGCGGAATCTCAAAAGGCCAAATTCATAAAAACAAAGAGTAAAGTGGTGGTTTCCAGTGGTTGGGGATATATGGGAATAGGGCAGATGTTTAAGGGTACAAATTTACAACAAATAAAAAAAAGCCCTAGAGATCTAATGCATGATAGAGCGAATATACACAACAATATTGTATTATAATCATCAAACTTGCTAAGAGACTAGAACTTAATTATTCTAAATGACAACTATGTACTGTGATAGAAGTACTAATTATTGTTACAATGGCAACCATATTTCAATATATAAATGTATCAAATTAACATGTTGTGCACCTTAAATTCACATATATGTCAAGTATGTTTTAATACCAATTTTCTAAAAAGCAGAGAGTAGTCAAATCTCCCTTGCCAGATGGAAGTTCAAAAGAAAAACTGACAGCAGCTTGAATAAGTTTAATGAGTAAGACTAATCAAGAATCTCAGAGACATTTTAGTTTTAAAGTGTATCTTGCTCAAACCTAGAAACTAAAATAGATTTAAAGTAAGCAAGCACTTACTTAGGACAGTTACAGTAAGTGACGCATCTAATGGCATCTAGGGATTTCTTATTGCTGTATTCATGTGTAGCATTTTAAAATGCTTGTATTTAAAAGTAATATTTTCCAATTTTAGTGAATTTGCGTTGAAGTTTTACTGAGTGGGGACGCATGCCACAGCACTCACTTTTACTCAGGAAAGCAGTTGTATGAGAAATACCAGTTGTCATTCCTGCTTCTAATTCCATCCAACCTGTTTGCTCTAAGTACACTGTCATTTGTGGGTTGCTTTGTCCCTTTCTAGTAAATGATAAGGCATTCCATTTTTCTCTGCTAATAAGGAATTTGAAGAGTTGTCCCAGTTGCTACTTAAAAGAGATTTGAAGCCCTGAGCACTTGGGCTGTGCTGTTCCTGGCTGTCAGCCATGCTGTCAGGCCCCTTAATTACTTCTGGGGAGATGGCAAGGAAGATTGCTTGGCCTCTGAATGCCCAGGACGCTAAGGCTCATGTTTCTCCTTCCCCCTTCCCCAAAGAGGAAACTCACTTGAAGCACCCGCCAGCCAGCTTTACTGCCAGCCATTTTTTGGGAACTGAGTCTTGATCGATCTTCACGTTCAGTGTATTTTTTTCACTTACCTTCCTGGATCTGTTTGGCCTTCCAGCGTTCTCACTGCAAACCCCTGAAGGTGTACCTCTTATCTGATACTATGTCAGACACTCCTCTCCCTACCTTTCCAATAGCTTCTGCATTACCTCCCTGCTTCAGATCTCCCCCACCACTCCCAAATCACTCCAGGATATTTTGCGAAATACGTCAAGACACTTAGCCTGAACTGCCAACAAATAACCATTAGGTAACAATCCCTAATGGGATTATTTGGAAACTGAAAAGTACAAAGAAGAGCAAAAACGTGGGACCTGTCAGATCAGTGAAGTATCACCCAGCAAACAGAAGCCGTCAGGTTACCAAGTTGCTAGGTTCAGTTTTTGACCAGCACACCTAGTTGGAATTACTGGGAGCAACGCGCTGATGATGGAACACAGTGTTCTTGAGTTGCGTCAGGGGAAAATTAACATGTTTACATTTATGTAAAATTCAGTCTAGTCAAGCGAATGTTTAAATGACAAAGGAAAATCTCCAGCGGGTGAGGAAAGCCTCTGACGATAATATGTACTCATCTTCTGTTCCTACAACAACCTGTACTCTGGGTGGAGGCTTTCTGTAGATAACATCTGCGTTACTTATTCCCTTGACTCTAAAACAGACTAACTCTCCAGTGTAAACATGGGATAAGCATTCACATAGTTACAGATCTGAACAATATTAATTCCCTAATGCCATTAGGTTTATTAAGTGTTCGATAAAAAAGCAAAATCAACCAACAGATACTGACACAAAAGGTAGAACCTGTTTCTATGTTTACAGATGCCAGTCCTTAACTAAACAAACTTGTGTATTGCCTAACGCCATATAGAGATGTTGAAAGTAAAATAAATCATTACATTTACATAAAATATAGGGTTCTTCCCTCAAGGAATTTACAATATGTGAAGACTTAAACAGAACTGTAAAAATGTTGGAAGTGCTGGGAAGTCTGCTTAATGAGATAAGGACTTATCCAGGGAGGTTTGGGGAGAAGAAACAATGGTGGGCTGTGGAAGGGAGTAGTCAGCAAAAGCCTTTAGGATGACAGAGACATGAATGATGGACATAAACCCGTGTGAGCAGTAAATGATGGGCAGGCAAAAGCAAATTACTATGTATTCAACTATGAGTCATAAGACCCAGGGGTTTATATCTGGGAAAGAAAGGAATATTGACAGAGCCTAGAGGTCAAATTGCGAGATTTGGAGAAGAGACTCAGCCTTTTTTGGCATTCTCCATCCAGTATTTAGAAAATGTTACATTTCTGATAAGGTCACCACTTTGTTAAATTCTATAACCAACTAGGTGTTAGTAGTAAGCCATGTCTGATAAGATCATTCAATCAGAATTTTATAATGATTATGTTAATGGTATAGTTTTGTAGTGAAAGAAGGGAAAATTTCACTTAGCCTTTGTCTCATACCATTTCTAGTGGAAATAAGGAACGGGCAAAAAGCAAAGGTATACTTAGCCACCAATATATGGGCTGTGTGCTTCTGAGTGGACCTCTTGTGGGGAATGCGTGCAGAAAGGGTAGCAAATTCTTCATAGATGTTCTTGGGCAAGGGATAATTGCTACCTCCTACCCTTTGCTTACTGTGGGCCCATTCACAGATGGAGCTGGGAATTTGGCCCTAATTTATATATTTTTTTATTCCTCAAGATTGAGGAAAGGAGGTTGAAACTGTGCACCCTGATTCTCTATCTTAATACAAAGCAAATTTCTCCCTGTCTCTTTTTTTTCTTTCTTTTAGTGTCAGGGTTAGAGAGAGGTAGCCCATATATGATAGCCTGTAATTTTCTTCACACTCCTTGCCCTTGGCAAATTAAATCTGACCTCTTCAAGGTAAGTATCTACCTCCAAGTTTCTGGAAGGGGATGACAATAAAAGAAAGGCAGCTCAGATATTTGCCAGTCTCCGTAGAGCAATGACGTACTTTTGTTCCAATGGTCACATTCCACTGGTCAGAGCGAGTTACACGACCTGGCCTATGCGCAAGGAGCCTTGGAAAGGAGGCCTAGAGCTAAAATGAAGTCCCTGGATTCCCTCCCTCATATTCTGTGAGCATCCTGTGGAATCTCTTAAAATGCCATTCGATCGTGGGCTGAATTTCACTTGGCCCACGTGGTGTTGGTCAGGACAATATTTAAATCTTTTTCAATTTGTTATTAATATTGAAAGATAGAGAAAGATAGAGGTGCTTTTACATTTAAATAAATCTGCATGTTGGGCTTCTCTCACAAAAGTCAGATTGTCTGTCAATGCTGGGCCTTTATTTCTGCATGGTAGTAACTGGCGGGGGCTAGATACTGCCTACTTCCCAGTTTGCCTCGGTGCCCTTTAACGATCTCAATGAGTCTGTCCAGCTAGAATCACTGCTTTGGGTTACTTGCTGGCTTTTGAGCTTGTGATTGATTCTGGAGCAGAAACCCAGATTAGGGCCTGTTTTAGTGGGCATGGAGGAAAGCTTATTATTTTGCCCACATGTATTAGTTAGTTAGTACTGCTGTAACAAAGCATCTCAAAGTAGGTGACTTACAAGTTTATTGTCTCACACTTCATGAGTCTAGAAGTCTCGAATCGAAGGTGTTGGCAGGGCTGGGTCCTCTTGAGCACTGTGAGGGAAAGATCTGTTGCAGGCCTCTCCCTGGTGTGTAGATGGCTATCTTCACATTCACATGGCATTCTCCGTATGTGTTGTTCTGTGTCCAAATTTCCCCCTTTTATAAGGACACGTGTCATATTGAAGTAGGGCCTGTCTTCATGAGTCAACTTTAACTTGATTACCTCTGTAAAGACCCTATCTCCCAATAAAGTCACATTCTGAGAAACTGGGGGCTTAAGATTTCAATATGAATTTTGAGGGCACACAAAATTTAACTCATAACATTATAATTACTTGGCTTCACACACATTTCACAATGACATAAAGATAGGAAAAATTCAAATGTTTTCAGGTAGAAAGCTTGCCATTGTTTTAGAAAAAAATGGGCATTTTTTACAGAAGAGTTGAGATGCAATATCAAAATGAATTTTCTTGTTTTGCAAGGAATGCTATGTTCTTGGTGTTCATTGTGCAGCTGACCTGACATGGTCTGCACTGAGCCCGGAGGGATTTCTCCATTCTGTGGGGAAAGGCTTTTTCGTAAAAGAAGGGGCAACGCTGAGAGAGGATGCTGTGTTCCCTGACGAAAGAAAGAAGCAAACTTATTACTATTGCTCTGCTCAATTTTGTGAGAACGTTTCTTCTCTCCCAGACAGAAAAATGTTTCCTTTCATGCAATTGTCCACCCACATTCTCTGTCCCCAAACCAGTGGTGAAGCTCCACACTTCTCAATCAGCTGTCCAGTCTGTCAGTGACAGGAATCCCCCCACAGAGCCTGCTATAAAATGTCAAAGTTTAAGTTGTGATAAATTTCACTATTTACTGAGGTTAAGTGGAAGAGTTCCAGCTGCCATTTACATGTTTTTTCCAACTTCTCTTACCAGCTTGCTGACTTCTGTGAGGGGGCGTGGGGGCCTTTCTGGGTGGGGACACTTGCCAGGGACAGCCAGGACAGGCCCTGGTGGTTTGAATGAAACGTCTCCCAGAAGCCAGGGCACAATGGCATGAAGCAAGACACACCCTTTCTTTCACATCCCTTTGCTAATTATATACCTGAGTAAGGAGAAAACAAAAGGCAGTTTAGAAACACTAATTCTCAAAACTCTGTTTATGTACTCTTGGGACCTCAAAGTGCCAAAACCAATGGCCTAATTTAAATACAAAGGGCTAATGAATTCTTATTGAAACTGGGAGTTAAGGCGCAAATTTTCAGCCTTCATGATGACAGTAGCCAGTTTAACTGCTTCCTTTTTTCTCTATGCGGATGATTTGACTAACTTCACCAAGCAGATCAGTTGTTTGGGGACACATAAGCCCAGTCCCACATAAAACACTAATTTTACATCTTTAAATAAAGTCAAACCAGAGGGTTATGAAGATAAACAACCTCGATGAAAAAATTCGCAAAACATTCTGCTTGCTTAGAAGGACTAAAATGCAGAATTTTTGGAGTTACCGAGACAATTCAAGAGCACTTGGTGCCAGAGCAGTCAAATGACTCATTTCCTCCCTGATGGTGGGAGAAGCTGACACCTTCTTTCACAAGCACGTGTTGAAAAAGAGGATCTGGGAAGCCTTCTCTGGCTGCTGAGGTGCTGAGTAGCTGAATGTAACTGTGCAGAATTCTTTAAATCAGCACAAATGAGATAGATACTCCATGACTTGGTCTTCTTAGGAACAATGGTAGGAAATAACTCATCATCTCTTTTCATGAGTAGAGTTTTCCTTCAAAATCATGTGGCTACATCCTCCTTTAACCCAGGCCTCTGTTGCCAGGGGCTTCCCTGGCCTTCTGTCCCTTTGGAATCACCTTTTCCTTGAATATCCAAATAACATGGCCCAAGCCCATCCCACTCCTTGCAGGGCAGAGGCCCCTAATAGGCCCTCCTGGCTGCTTCTGCAGCAGCTCTCACTGCCCTCTGCTTCTACAGAGCCTCCTGGTTTCTTACCTCACTCTTGGCTTTGCCAGTTGCTCCACTTCGATATTTCACATATGTCTGTCAGACTCCTGCTGAAGGCTGGGAGAAGCGGAGGGTAATTATAGCTCAGAGTATTAAACATTTCTGTCCTAAAATTCTTTGGCTACCTTCACCATGTAAAATCTCTTCTTGGACAAGTTTATCTCCAGCCTCTGCTTGCCACCATATTTCTCTGGCCCTTACCTTACACTCCCCTCCTTCACTAAGGTGCCAGCAGCCAATTCTTTTCATAAAGTGTCTATAAAAGTAGGCTTAGGTTGTCACTCACCGTTATGAGAAGAGTTGTTTTGGGTGTCTCTGATTCTAGATCTCGAACCCTCACCCCAGTTTCTTGTTGATATGCAAATTACGCTAGCTGAAAAAAATATCTCCCCAAGCTTGTTCTAGAAAGCCAATATGAAAAAAGATGTTTGTATGTGAATTTTTCTTTAGCTCTTGGAAGATTTGGAATTAAATATAGAAATGATGAAGTAAATAATAAATATTATTAATGAACAGTGTAGATTTAGATATGTATGATGGTCAGATAAGTTAACCTGTTAGAAGGATTTCATGATTCCAAATTAAGTGAGTAATTGGATAACTGTTTTATATTTGTGATTTTAGTTAAAATCCTACTAAGTTTATAAAGAGTATAATTATAACAATTAAGAAAACATAAAATTGATCTTATCTAAACAGTTAACTTATTTGATTTATAAGAATCTTTGTGGGGTAATGCAAATGTTCTAAAATTGATTCTGGTGACGGTTGCACAACTCTGTGAATGTACTAAAGCCACTGAATTACAGTTGCTTCTAAATTTACAATGAGATTACATTCCAATAAACCCCTCATAAGTTGAAAAACATTGTAAGTCAAAAATGCACTTAATATACATAGCTTACCGAACATCATAGTTTAACCTAGCCTACTTTAAATGTCTCAGAACACTTACATTAGCCCACAGATGGGCAAAATGATCTCATTGCCACTGCCCAGCATCACAAGAGAGTATTGTACTTCATTTTGCTAGCCCCAGAAAAGATCGAAGTTCCAAATTTGATGTCAGATTTCTACTGAATAGCTTTTGCACCATTAAAAGTCTGAAAAATTGTAAGTCAGGGACCATGTATATACATGTTAAATTGTACACTTTAATTGTACACTTTAAATGAGTGAATTGATGGAATGTGAATCATATTTCAATAAAACTGGTAAAAATCATTTGAGTTCTTGAGAAAGTTTGTTTATGAGTCCATTGTAACACTAAAAAATAAAATATAGTACACTCTTAAGTTCAGTATAAGAATGTTTCAAAGGATTAGAGTAATGCCCCAGCCAGATGGCTCAGTTGGTTGGAGCACCATCCTACATACCAAAATGATTGTGGGTTCAATCCTTGGTCAAGGCACATACCTAGGTTTCGGGTTTGATCCCTGGTCTGGACAAATATAAGAGGCAGCTGATTGATGTTTCTCTCTCACAACGACGTTTTTCTCCCTTTATCCCTCCTTTCCCCTCTCCCTCTAAAAAAATAAATGAAATTATTAAAAGCATTAGAGTAATTGAATTATAAAAGCTCCCTTAAAAGTGATTGTTAAAATCTGCTAAATAGAATAATATTTATAACTTATAATTAAAGCTTAAGGCAAAAGTAGGTTTTATAAATTTAATATTAATAACCTGTATAATAGCAAAAATAGAATACTTGGTGCATGTGTAGGGCTCTCCGGTGGAATGAAGAGGATGAAATTTATGTGATACATTTAGTCACTATGATATAAATGATCAGGACTGAGATCACTGTGTAACGGATTAACAAAAAATTTAGCAAAATCGGGGTTGAAAATCTAGTAATTCTGAAATTAGAGTCAAAACCTTTCATTAACTCCATCTCTAGCCAGTTATACTTTACAGGATGAAACCTAGCAAAATGCCAATTTTATATGTTTTCTTCAGTGTAAAATATAGAAAATTACCTGCCTTTTAGGACTGCGGTGAGGATTAAATAAGATAATACATGTAACAGACTGAGTTATTGGCACAGAAAAGGTGCTGAATCAATGTTGCATATTATTACTAGCTTGTCAATGATAGAACATTCTGGGTAAATGCATAGAATGGACATCTGTAGCCCTTGTTATTTGGGGGTATTTAATGTCCATTCTCCTTTCTCAAGTTTTGATTTCCTTTTCAAGAAGTTACCTATAAATTCATGACAAAAAAAAAGAAGTTACCTATTTTCCAACGTTCAGTAGAAGCCTTGAGGGAACTACCCAGGTGCTTGTCCTCATGAGTAGGCATGTAATCCATGCCAAAGCGGCTGGGTCCCCAACCTCTACCCCTGGGGAATTTGATTCTCGAGTGAGGTGGTACAAGAAGGGAGAATTGTTTTCTCATCTAAAATATGGGTAGTGTTAGTCCACAGCCAAGCATCCTGTTGGGATCCCGGGTCCACAGCTGGTCAACAGTCAGAATGATTGCTGGACTCAGCAGGGAGGACAGTGAGGACAGGCTGAGACCTGCCAGGAACCTCTGCATCTGTGTATTATTGTATCTCACAGCCTCCCATGAGGTTCTCTGCACAATTTTAACTTGGAACAGTAGAGAGAAGGGGACTCTGAGAAGGAGAACTCTCAAATAAATCAAGTTGACAACCACATATTCCAACACGATTTTTAAGAAAATAAATTGAGATGCACAAGTCAGCGCTGGGCCTGGCCCATAGTTAGTGTTTACTAAAAGCTCATTTATTTATCAGGTGTTCCGTACATCAAGTGACCTGTGCTGATAGTATTTCGACTTGAAGTCATTGTTCATGACAATTTTAAACATGAAAATTGCTAACACACATTTTGTTAAAGTGAACAACGTTGCTGGTCCACTGTATTTCTTCCTATGAACATATTTGGAAGCCCTTTATATGGATAAAAGTACCTGTTAATTTGTTAAACATAAAAACCAATAAATACAAGCTGTTCTTAGATTTATTTTCATCAGCCTTGTGATTATATCTTTAGTTTTAAAAATAAGTAGAGTGTTATCTTTTTCTCATATTTCTATCAAACTTTTGATTTGTACCTGAAGACCTTTCTCTTGATGCTTTCTTCAACCTCATTTTTTCTTATAAATTTCAATCACAGACCTCATTATTTATTAAACTATGCCAATTTACTACCCGTGTTCTTTTTACCTGCACTATTCTTACAAAAGAGGTAGCTTATTAGCTCTTAGATTAGACTCTCAGCAAGTGTATTTGCATCAGAAGGATTCTGGCAGGAAACAGAAGGCAACCTTAGCTGGGAATTTGAAGAGAATTAAATGAAGGGGTGATTTACAGAGCTGTAGGCAGGGCTAAGGAAACCAACAAAGAATGCTGAGGCACTCAGGGACCGACCACAAGTGCGAGCCCTCCACTTGAATACCTAGTATTCTGGCCAAGGGAGGAAATGGCCTGGAAGGTTCTAGAGCCAAGCGAGAGGGGATGCTCGACAGTAAAGGCACAGAGCCTCCTCCAGAACCCACTGAAGCCAGGCAGGAGGGAAGGAAGAAATGCCCACTTTTTTCTCCTGCCCTCTGACCTACTGCTGTTGCCTTTCATTGGCCAAATCCATTTTTTCTGAGCAATCCTTTTTGGCACACATTTCTGGATGCACATACTTTGAATTTTAAACTGCTCTCTTTTTAATGGAGAATTCTAAATATTTCACTGCTAGCAATTAATCTTGTCATACAGTTTTCTTAAAGATATATTATTTCCTGTATGTATAATTCTGTTCAGTTTCAGGGTATTCTTTTGGGGAAAGAGATAGCTTCTTGCTCTTGGGTAAGTAGTCAATGCCGTCTGCTACACAAATAAAAACATAGCCTTCTTAAATCCTGAATTATAACAAACAGGTCACTTACAATTACATTTCTAGCAATATTCTTGGTTGCACTATTAGAATGTAGGAGGAAAACTATTCTGAAATAATGAAGATTTAGTCTCCTGAAAACACACACTCACTTCTGGCCCACAAGACCTAGCAGAAGTCTGCTGTAAGTGTAAGGACCACTCACTACATATTCTTGGAAACTTTTTCTTGCTTTGAAAAAAGACTCCGGGAAGAAAAAGGTCTCTTCTCCCCACCTCCCCATCTCTGAACACTGTGTTAATTTCTGGAATTATCCATGAGGGGAGTCAGTCTGAGGATGAGGCTGATGTGCTGAAGAGGCAAAAGAGACGATGAAAATAATCAGGGTTCATGGGAAGGTCACTGATCGGCCAGTCTGATCCGTCATGAGCCCGCCCTACCCCGTGACTTCTTATCTCACGAGCATCCGTTTTTCTATCTTTTCAGACAATTAAGACAAGGCTTTCTGTTCTCAGAAGCTGAAAGCATTCTAATTAATAAAGTATGCCACAGGCATTGTTCCAGGTATTTGGGAGTAAGCCATGTGTGTTGTATACTTACAGGCATTTGGTAATTCTTAGAGCATGGGTTTTAATGACAATAGAGATACACAGCTATATATTTAGGATATATGCTATCTAGTTGGTTAAAACATTTATGAAAGTCCTATAATATGCCAGGCATTATCTTCAGCTTTGGGAACCCAAAGGAAAATAAAACAAGGTCCTTTCTCTTCGAGGGAAAAACATGGTTGTTCCCGGTACTTTGTATTTTTATCATGTTTCCAGGAATGAAAAAATGAGCTTTATTTAATCTATACTTATATAAGTTTCTTTCTTTTCAGATCTTTAAAGTGAACATAAAGAGATTGTGCTATTTTAAAACTCTGTAAAGAGAACTAAGAACATAAGTGAAAGGCTCAAGGACAAACCCTTATTTCTGAAAATTGCTATATCCATGTGTGGTTTCTGCATTTCTGTACAAGAATGCTACTTTTGAAAAGACCAAAGAAAGCATATTGTTTTGGATTTATAGCACATCCCACCAGAGAGGTGAATTTGTATATTAATGTCCTAATAAATTTTTAGCACATATTTTATGAGAAAGATAAAATATTATAATATTTTTGAGAGCTAATCAATAAGGTATTCATTTAGTTTTACTACTTTCCAGGTTATTAGGATGTTGAGTGAAAGCAATAAAGCTAGTTAAAGGATGTATCTATTTAATACAAGGCATGTGGAATGCTAATTGGTTTTTAAGATATATGCCGTGTTCCTAGTTGCCCTCTCTGATTTCCTTAGCTTGACATCTAAAAAATTAAGTTCTAAAGTTCTCAGGCACCTTTCTCCTTTATTGATCTTCCTTTATATCTGTCATTGACCAACATTTAAACACAACACATAAATCATAGGAATAAATTTATAAGGCTAAAAGAGTAATATATCAAGTAATAAGATAAACCTGCAAGACCCCAGTTAAAACGTTTTTTATAGGAGGGAGTTGTTTCCAGGGACTGGTGCCACACTGTGAGGCCTAGTCTGTGAATTCACACCTCCTAGCGTTTTACCACAATGCATGATGTCATAGGAAAGGAGTAGCTTATTGTTCTTAGAGTTCATTGCAGAATTCCTGTGCCTCCTCACCCAGGGGACTGACCGAAAGCACTTCAGGTCTTTCAGGGCCTTAAGCATCAATCCTGCCTCTGATGATGTCACAAATAACTCTTAATGGAATATTCTTGCTTATCAAGCTGATTCCTGGTTCTTCAGAGATAATCTCAGGACTCCCTGCAGTCATTACAGTACAGTCATATGCCACCTGACGATGTTGCAGTCAACAATGGACCATATATATGACACTGGTCCCTTGAGATTACAATGGAGATGAAAAATTCCCATCACCTAGTGACCTCGTAGCCACTGTGACATTGTGGTGCAATGCATTACTCACCTGTTTGCGGTGATGCTGGTGCAAACAAACCTACTGTGCTATTAGTCATATAAAAGTATAGCACCTACTACTTGATAATGATAATAAATAACTATGTTACTAGTTTATGTACTTATTATACTATACTTTTTATCATTAGTTTAGAGTGTACTCTTTCTCCTTATAAAAAATTTGCTGTAAAGCAGGGTGCTGTGTTTTGCTAGCAGCAGCCTCATACATCTCTTGTTTACTACATCCCTTGACTGCATCTTTTTCTTTTGTGCTTGATTTAATCTCCTGTTGTCTTATAAATTTAGTGTAGCTGAAGTATGAAGTGTTTATAAAGTCTACAGCAGTGCACAGTAAAGTCCTGGGCCTTCACAGTCGCTCACCACTCACACACTGACCACCCAGATCAACCTCCAGGCCTGTAAGCTCCCTTCATGGGAAGTCCCCTATACAAATATTTGCCATGGTGTTACAATTGCTTACAGTATTCAGTATGGTAACATATTGTACAGGCTTGTAGCCAGTGAGCAACAGGCTATACCATATAGCCTAGGGGTGTAGTGGGCTGTGCCACCTAGGTTTGTGTAAGTGCACTCACTCCATGATGTTTATATGATGACATAATCACCAAACAATGCATTCCTCAGAAAACATCCCTGTTATAAAATGGCACATGACAGTAAAACTATGGTCCCTCCTGCAGATGTGACTGAGCTCTACCTTACGTTATTCTGCTCAATGTTTTGAGATAGGTTGGTAGACCTCACAGGTATATGTTATGAATATAGAACGTACACACCAAGTAATTTGTGACAGGTGTTCTGGAGAATAAAAAGAGAAGGAGGCACCTGGTTCCTGCTTTCACAGGGAAGCAGAATGGTTTCCATGTGTCATTCTA